>JAJHZJ010000349.1:3696398-3870897 GCA_023548195.1 Bettongia penicillata ogilbyi | reverse complement strand
AAGCAGGGAGGGAGGGATGATGAAAGGGAAGGCAATGGGAGGAGGAAGCAATTTGAAGTCAACACTCGGGGAGGGACAGGATCAAAAGACAGAATAGAAACAATGGAGGGCAGGATAGGATGGAGGGAAATACAGTCAGTCTTATACAACATGACTGTTATCAAAGTCATTTGCAAAACTACACAGATATGGCCCATACTGAATTGCCTGCCTTCCCAAAGGGAATGGGTGGGGAGGGAGGGATGGGGAGAATTTGGAACTCAAAGTTTTAGGAACAACTGTTGAGTATTGTTCTTGCTACTAGGAAATAAGAAATACAGTTAATGGGGAACAGAAAGTTATCTGGCCCTACAGGACAAAAGAGAAGATGGGGACAAGAGAAGGGAGGGATGATAGAAGAGAAGGCAGATTGGTGATAGGGAAAATTAGAATGCTTGGTGTATTGGGGTGGGGGGAGGGGATAAATGGGGAGAAAATTTGGAACCCAAAATTTTGTGAAAATGAATGTAAAAAGTTAAATAAATAAATTTATATTTAAAAAAAAATAATGAAATTAAAAAAAAAAAAGAAAACTAGGATGGTAATTTTCCCACTGCATTCTTCCCTAGTCAGATGGGATCTTGAATATCATCTTTAGTTCCAGGAGCCAAACATCATGAAGAGTATGATATACTTGTGAATATCCAGAAGAGGGAAACCAGCAAAGTGATGAAGATCTTTGATTCAGTGCAGGAGTAGAACATGGAGCGATGCTCCACCGCTAAAACTTAATGAAATGAAAGAGGATGTAAGAAGGTAAAATGGACCCTTTAGAGGGCCACAAATTCATCTCCTCTAAGGACTGGTTTAAAAAATTGGAAATACTTTTCTTAGAAAAGAGATTTGGAACAGGTAGGATAGGACAGCTGTTTTGAAGCATTTGAAGATGATACATTGAAAAGATTTGTTGTTTTATATTAGAAGGCAAAATTCAAAGCAATAGGCAGGGATTCCTTGAATAATTAACAATATCAGAAGGTTGACTGGGATATAGTGAAGCAGAGTCCACCATCTTCTTAGCTATCATAGGCCATTTTAAGGATTCTTGGGGCTGATGTAGAATGGATTGCTGTTCTGTCATGGCTCAAACTAGATGGTCTCTCAGGTTTCATTCAATTCTGAGATTCTCATATTTAATGAAAGAGAATTTGTCAATAATGGAGTACGAATTCTATTTGTAAAATGAGAACAATGGCATTTGTTCTATATTCCTCACAGGGCTATTATGGAGATCAAATGAGGCATTACTCATGAAAAAGTACTTTGAGTATTTAGAAGGACTACAAAAAAAACAGTCATATGCTTTTTACTATCCCTACTTGAATGTTTTTCAGAGTCCTTGGACTGGGGTTATGCCCAAGTAACTCTGATCTTACAGGACTGGAAGAGAGAACCCAGTAGGAGTAGGGATTGGTTGGTTTTCGAATACATGTTAATACATGATCCCCTTAACTGGAGGAGAGAATAGGTAATGCCTCAACCTGCTTTTTCATTCTAATTATAATAGGTATAATCTCCCCCTTAAATCTAGGAGGATGGAAGAATTTCTCCTTTTCCCAATTACAAATCAATCAATCAATCAAAAATCTCTGTGTCAGGTGCTGTGTGAGGTCCTAGGAATACAAGAACAAAGAAACAATCCCAACTTGCAAGAAGATTATGATCTACTGGGGTTGATAAGTACATATGTAAACATATGAAATATACATATAAAGTGAATTATTGCAAATATATACAAAATAATTAAATACAAGTTAGTTTGTGTGGTAGGACACAAGCAGTTGGAGGGGGCCAAGGAAAGCCTCACATGGAAGATGTTGTTTGGATATATCTTAAAGGAGGGGAGAGATTCAGTGAAGTGAAGATGGGAAGGAAGTACATTTTAATGAAGTCAAGAGGCAAGAGATGCAGTTTTTTGTGTGAAAAACAGAAAGAGTGCCTCTTTGGCTGAATCATAGCATGTGGGAGGGGAAGAATTTGAATAGAAATAGAGAGGGAAGATAGAGTCACAACAAGAGCTTTCAGTGCCCGAGGGAACATTTATTTAGGGTGGCAGGGGATTTAATTCAGAGGGGAGAGAGTTTATACCTTCCCTCACAAGGATCCTTGGAACTGAGACAGGGAGACCCAAAGATAGTCTCTGTATAGTGACAGAAATCCTCAGATGCTGTCTTTAGGGAGACTTCCAGAGGAGGAAAAATTCAATTGATATCTGAGAAAATGTATGGATTCTACCCCAACTGGCAAGGCCCAACATTTCTGCTGATGCCAGTTATCTTCTATGAAAGATACGATTTAAATAGTTATGCTCAATATTGTGATACAGGATATGGAGAATGATCCACACAGATGAGGTGCAGTCATGTCAAGGGACAGGCAAGCCATCCCCCAGCATTTCTGAAACATGCCACAGAAGCAGTTGGAATGCCAGAAGAAGAGATGGATACAAATCATCAATTTCCTTTGCCAAGTTCTGGCACCTATTATAGACTTTTGAAGTACTTTGTGGAAATCATTCAAAATGGATTATTTCTAGTATATTTCATAAATTCCAAACATTCTTAGAAATGTAGACTTTTGACAGTGAAGATTCAATCGAAATGAGGGGAAGACATATGAAATTACTGAGAAATTATAGTTGGTCCTGTTCATGTCATAGAGGCTCAGAACACTGGATTAGATATAGGATGCCTGTTACTTTAATTCTTAAGGAATTCAGTAGCTCTCACTGTATCAGAAGAAACAGTAACAGTGACTTAAAGGACTATGCAAAGCCGAAAGAATAGAGACATTTTCTAGGTCTTTTTTGATGTGGCCCTAGTACTAAAACCCTTTGGTATGGCATTTTCCTTATTCATGGATATCAACCTTCTGTGCCTGTGTGAAGGGTAGGGCAGAGTTGGTGAAAGCAGGAGAGAGGGGACTCAAGTTCTTTAAATTCCTTGGAGTTTCATCAGTCACTTCAGGTTTTGCAGTGATTTGGGGCATTTCTAGCTTCCAAGATCAAGAGACAAGATGGATGGTGCTAATCCCATTTCAGTTTGCCAAAGGGAAAATAAGACTTTAAGACAAAGTCAGTACAAGAGAAGTTGGCAGTCTGCATTACGTCGCTATCCCCAGCTTGTTACACTAGAGACTTTGGATCTGAGGTGAGATCTAGAACTCTCTCTCCTTCTCTATCGGTTAACCTGATAGAGGTTAACCTTTCTCCCAGTGGGAGAACTCCTTTATTCTGTATTGTCTGGCATTTGGTCTTCTGTTTATTTTCTCTGATGTCTGATTTGCTATTGACTTGAGTGAATGGGTTTCTTTGCAAATTATTATGTATATGCATTGTAGAAGTGGTATTTTGTAGGAAGGGAGTGAAGCCTGGGATGAAAGCATCTTCTCCTCTTTCCTTAGTGCACAATGGTCAGAAGTTTAATTTCAACCTGAAAATCACGTCCCCTGGCCTATGTGGAAGGGAATATATAGATATAATTCTAGCCTGTTATCTCCTCTATGTTAGGAGAAGAGAATAGCCAAGATTTGGCCCCAACTTCCTACTTCTCCTCTTGACAGAAATGAAAATTTTCCTTGGAAAAGGGTGATGGGGAGAGAGAATGGTCTGGAGATGTCTATTCTGCACCCCTTTGAGACGCACCATGACCACCTCATTACATTTAGATTGGGCAGCTGAAGAAAAGAGAGGAAGAATGATTTATCTATAATGCTAGTGAGCAGTAAGAGTTTAAATCCAGAACTCCTGACTCCCAGACCAGGAGTCAACAATAGTAATCCTATATGACCTAGGTATAGCAGATTCACTTTTGTATACAGATATTGAGTTGGAGTTATCCTGAAGCCTAATAGGAGTGGAAAAAAAAGAAAAAAAAAAACCTTTCCCATCCCAGATAGGATGTCTACACCCATTTAGGAACTTCCTAGACCCTTTCAGTGTGAGATGTCTACATTCAGGACCATGTTCACCTCCCTCCCCTATTTGTGATGATCATAAACCCACAAGCACCCCCTTTCAACCCTTCAATGTAAGATACTTTCACAGACACCCCTCTACCCTTGAATAAGTTTTCTAAAGTCCCTCAGGCACCTTATTTTTTTAACACAAAATTAAATTGGATGAGATGTACTCATTCCCTTCCCATGTGCCCTCTGACTTGAATCTATCTCGTGGAAATATATGGGTACATCCTTATGTGTGCTTCCAAAAGGGCCTTTTCAGATAGGTGGATTCATATGTTTGTCAGATATGATGGATATATTTCAAGGTGCACAGACCAGAACCTAACTGACTAACCATTCTTTATCCCAATGTCCAAAAAGCAGCTTCTTGAAACTTTGGTAGCACAAGGAAAATTGCTTTCTGGATAAACCCCTTGCCTATCTGCTCTCTAATCACTACCAGTCACTGTCCACCTTTCAGTTAGAATTAATGCCCAGGGACCACCTGTTGAGAATAGAAAGATTAAAAAAAAACAAACAAAATCTTGGGCTCTTGGACTCTTTTCTACTCTAACATGAATCACTATGCCTAACTTCAAAATCAATTAGAATATGGCAGTCGGATGATAAGGCTTCGTATGACAAGGCCCATATGATCTTGGGTAATTCGTCTTTCCTCTGGGCTTCAGTTTCATCCTTTGTAAAATGAGTGGGTGGAAGAGTCGGTTGAGATGAAAATCAAATGAGAGCCAGTGGTGTACGCCAAGAACTCTGGATTGGAAATTGAGAGGTTTGGTTTGAAACCTGGTTCTGCTCTTTGCTGTACTAGTTGTTCTTGACTTCTGGTTCTCAGTTGCCTCATCTGTACAATGTTAGAGTTGGGCTACATCATCTTCATGCTTCCTTCTAGTTTTAAATCTTAAGGGTTATCTAGGCCTTCCATGAAGATCTTTCCTTCCCCTTTTCCTTGGCAACACAACAGAACCATTGTCTTTGGGTTTAAAAGTAGGAAAGGTCGTATCAGGAAGTAGAGATAGAGAAACACATTGTCTCAGGACCTGAAAATACATTGATATGCTAGAATAATGGGCCAAATTTAGTAAGAAAAAATACTTAATGAAAAAAAGGATAATCCTGTACTTGGGTTCAAACAAGCAGCTTCCAATGCATAAGATAGAGGAGGCCTATCTAGAAAATAGTTATTCTAAAAAAGATGGGGGTTTTAGTCACTTGTAAATTCTGTATGAGTCAACAGTTTGATGGTATTGCCAAAAGCTAATGCCATTCTAGGCAGAGAAGCCAAGACTAGGGAGGTAATTGTTTCCCTGGACTCTGTTCAAGTTAGTCCTCAGCAGGAGTCCTGTATTCGGTTCTAGGTGCCATACTGAGAAAGGACATTGATATGCCAGAGGTTATCTGAAGCTGAATGTTCCCATGGGTTAGAGGTCTTAAGCCTATGCATCTATGTAGATTAGTTAAAAGAATAGGGTATGACTTAAGAGTGATGGCAGGGAACACTTGAAAGCTATCTTTAAATATTTGAAGGTCTGTCCTGTGGGAGAATTAAATCCATTCTGTGGGACCCCAGAAGGAAGCAAGAGATAAGCTCAATGGATGAAAGTTGTAGAGAAATACATTTAAGTGTGATGTAATGGAAACTTCCTAACAATAAAAGTTAAAAACAACAACAAGGATTTGTTCCAGGAGGAAATGAGTTCTCCTCAACTAGACATCTTCAAGTAACAGCTTTTGGGGAATGTAGTAGAGTGGATTCCTCTTAGCTGTGGTTTGGAGTAGATGACTTTTATGTTCCCTTCAAAATCCACGATTCTGCCATTCTAAAACTTGGAAAGGAACACAATACACTTGTCTCTATCACAGTCTAATAGGTCCTTTTCACTCATGGTGAAGATATATACCTATGATCCTTAAGTCTGTTGTTTCTGAGACTACTTGGTAATGTTTTTTTCTGAGATTCTAGTTTCAATATTTTTGTTTCAGCAAAGCAAAACAAAGGAAAAATGTCTATACATAACACTATATAACTGGAGGCAAAATTACAGAGATCAGTTCATCAGGTCAAAATATCCAAATGATTTCCATCCCATAAAGTGCACCAATAGCCATCTGATTTCTTGTCATTCCTAACCTGCACGACATGGCATTGTAGAACTGACAGACATAGCCTCCATGAGCCTAAAGACCTGGACATTTGGAAACATCTGAACAACTGGTTGACTTTTAAAATTTTCATCCAGATGTTTTGCACTGAATGGCCTTACAAGTAACTAACACCTTGTAAATCCTTTGGCCACTGAGCTGTGAGCCTTTTTATTTGCCAATAGCTCTACTTATACTCTGCTACATGTCTCCAAGTTAGCTGCAATTATGCCTTTCCCAAAATGTTTTCATAACGAATACAATTTTCCATCCCACAGGCTAGCGAGCAGGTTTGTGTCAGCTTATGGGGATAAGCCATCCATTGGTTTATGTTAACTCTTTCCTGAGCCAATTCTCAGTACTGCCATTTGGGCCACTCGGCTCTATTTGTTTGTATGCATCAGGGAAGAATGAAGATGGAGCCTGCAGCCTGTACACACACAGGGATCCCCCCAGATGTACAGTTTTAGTCCCTGACTGCACACTCTGAAAGCCATTTAGAGTCCATGGCTTCCAGCTGGAATGAAGAACCAGTGAGGAGTTGGAAGACAAGTTCCTGAATACCCTTGTATAGGCTGAGAGAGAAGATGAAACAATCTGAGGATATTTCATAATCCCTGAAATCAAAGACCTTTTATGGAGTTACTGTATTTCAATACTTTCACGAATCCATAATCTCATTGTTGTATTTCCTTCCCTGATGCAAATGGCAATTCATCCATGTCTTCTCATCCTGTGTGATCTCTCAAAGATCCTTCAACATGCTAGAGCCCTTCCTCTAGGTATTTGATTTATTTTACATATTAGAGGAATTTAGTCTGTTCCATCCCATGCTCTTACTATATCATCATCACTCTTACTATATCACTCTTTTGCTGAGCCTGTATTTTCTGGATAACTCTTACACCATTTCTTGTATATAGATTATTTCAGGAAATATATTATGGTCTATTTATACCCAGCATATATCTCTCCATTGAAATGGCAATACAGTACCATGTTAACATGGTGAATGACCAATGCTAGGATGCCTAGTAATGTCACTGGATGATCTCCATATTGATCATACAGAGTTCTCTGAAATAGTTACATACACACTAAATAATAATAGTCCTAATAATAGCTAGTATTTATGTAGTACCTTAAGGTTTGCAAAACACTTTACAAATATCCTCATAACAAACCTGGGAGATAGATGCCTCTTTTACAGATGAGGAAACTGAGTATTTGTTTAGGGTCACAACGTTAAGTGTTTGAGGTCAGATTTGAACTCAGGCCTTCCTGACTCCAGGTTTAGCAATCTACTTCACCATCTATGTGCCTCTAAAGAAGAAACATATATAAGACCTAGATATAAATTCCACCATCAGGAGCCAAGGACAAACTGGCATACAATCAAAGCTCTACAAAAAGTCTAAGTAAAAGTCTACATCGTAGTTAAGCTGAACGTCTTGAGGACAACAGTAAAAGAACTTCTGAGAACTATGAATTACTCTTTTGCAGCATGGAGTCCATTTTCCCAAGACTCTTCAAGTACTTATGGAAGACTGTGCCACAGACTATGTGAGGCATGTTTTGTACCAACCATACTACTATAGCAAATGCCCCTTTTCCAAAAGGAAATTGAGTCTTATGGACTAAATTGTATCACACAGTAACTAGTAGGGGATCATGAACAAAAAAATTGATAGAAAAGAAGTTCCAACCCCAACACCTAAGTGCTACCCCTAGAGTTTGAAGGAATGAAGTAGTCATCCTCTGGGGATGGACCTCATGAGTGTAAGTGAAAGGTAAAATGGTCACCTAAAATCATGAGTTTCAGTGGGAATGTTGTATGGGATAAGGTGTTTCTTGTTCAAGTATTTTTTTTTAGACTAAATGTTCTCTGAAGACCCTTCCAGTTCAGCAGATCTGAGACAGTGGGTGTCCTGTGAGTTATGGACTGAAATTATAATTATTATCATTCTGAAGGTAAGGAAACAGAGGCTTGAAGAGGTGAAATCATTTCCCACGTTCACACAAGTATTAAGTGTGAGACAGGATTTGAAATCAGGTCTTGGGACTCCAAACCCAGTTCTATGTCCAATAAACCACACTGCCAAACTGTGCCACACAAAGTGCCTTTAACCTACAATGTGCACTTGTATCACACTAGGGGTACTTT
Organism: Bettongia penicillata ogilbyi; assembly: GCA_023548195.1. Classification (NCBI taxonomy): domain Eukaryota; kingdom Metazoa; phylum Chordata; class Mammalia; order Diprotodontia; family Potoroidae; genus Bettongia; species Bettongia penicillata. The sequence goes on along the minus strand of JAJHZJ010000349.1, from coordinate 3,862,592 downwards.
AGAAACTTCTGTATACAACTATGATTCTATGAGAAAATGTGAACAGAGGACCAGATCTCCATTGCTGAGCAATTTGGAACTGTGCCAGTTAGACCGGAATTGATTCTTCCCCAGCTCAGCGCCACCAGTGATGGCTTCCATGACTTGGGGCAGGAATTATAGGGGAAAGTGGAAGACTGAGCTCTAAGGGGTTAAGGTCAAGATGCTGTCTTTGAGAGATTAGGTCTGTCTGTTGCTACAAATCTCTACCAATAATTCTTGGTCCCTGGCCAGCTCCTCTGCATCCCTTTATTTTCATTCTAGAGATCCAAGGATTAGAGAGTCTACTTTCTTTTTTAATGAAACCATCTTCTTTTTCTTCCAGCCAGGCTTTCTATCTTCCCTTGGCATAAAATGGAAAGAAACAACTGTCACAGTAATCTGTGAATTACTACTACTCTATGGAGAAGAACGTAGTACTTTAGATATTGCTAAGGATTTTTTTTATTGCTAATAACTACAGGGAAATATAAAGTGTATGAAATTCTCCTTCCTATAATTTCATCCCACCTCCTCCTCATCTTCTATTTCTTTTTTCAGCTGCACTCTAGACAAAATCAAATACAGGTGAAAATGGTAGGACTTTGTTAACACAAAGGATTGAGATAAGGTTCATTTATGTTTCTGGGACATCATGATAATACAATTATCTTTGCTGTCCTTTATGCAAGACCTTTTATCACTAGTGTCTTGGTCACAAGGTGATGGCTCCTCCTTCTTCCTTTTGTTTCTCAGAGAAATTCATGAAGATCCTTTTCTAATGTGAAAATGGAGTGACCCCTGATGAAAGCATGCAAGTAGTATCTTTTTGTTCCTGGGGAGAAAAGAGACTAAAACTAATTGTATCAAGATTTAGTTTAGATCATATTTAGACCTAATTTAGAACTAATTTAGTGTAGATTTAGCGTAGACCTGTTCAAGTGGCCTCCTCTCCATTGGCAGATACAAAATATTTACACACCGAAATTCATTAATATGAGTTACTTTCTTGTAATTTTCTTTCATTCTTTCTGGTAGGAAGGTAGGAATGTCAGAGTGAGCCTTCAGTCTATGGGGAACAAGGAACAATGGAAATTGGATAAGAATATCCATAAGAAACACTCTTTAATAATATCAATATGATAACACTTTTAGGACCATAAGTCTAGATCTGGTAAAGACTGAAGAGGCTCTCTTCATTTAAAAAAAATGAGGAAACTGAGATCAGAGAGTCTGTGACTTGTCCAAGGCTACAACAGCAAGGTAATGAGGTGGACTAGATTGGGATCTAGATTCTTTGGCTTTAGAATCAGGTTCTTGCTGTTGTACTCTGCAGCCTGCCATAATAATTCAAAGATTATTGATTTCATTGGCATGGGTATACCATCTACTAACATAGATTTTCACTCTACTATGGCTTAGCATCTGGTCTTTCAGAGGTTGTGGTATTGAAAAATTCAGTTACCACTGGGCAATGTGGACATTAACCTCTTCAGACTTAGGTTGTTCCAGAAGTACTGTCTATCACGTAGTCCAGACGTGAAACCTTTCACATTTGGTATAATGTCAGAGATGGCACTTGGCTGGCATAACCTTTAAGAACCCATGGTCACCTTAGCTCCATGATGAGACATTGCAATGGGACTGATCCTTTCTCCATTTAGAAAAAAAAAAAAAAGACTTAAGAGATCCAGTTGACTATAAGCTTATGATGAGTCACTGCAGCAGCAAAAAAAAAAAGTCATGGAACTTTAGGTGACATTAATAGAAGTGTACTGTCCAAAGGCAGAGTTGTACTTTGCTCTCAGTTCAGCCTAGGTGGGGACCACTGATTTTTGGGCATTCATTTCAATTTAGCAAACTTTTATGAGCACCTAATATATTGGTTGGTTGGTTGTTGTCCTTCGTTTTCGAAGAGATCCAAAATGACATCACCATGATAAAGTGAAGTTTCAGTGTGTCCGACTGTGGTTGATCAGACTAATATAAGCTCAGAATGCTCAACCACAGGTTGGGCACAGATAGTCCATATGAATTTTTGGGGTGGATACTCCAAATCTGCACATCCTACACTGACTTTGTGCTGTCTCAAATGCTTTGCTCATAGAGCACAGCACCCTTTCTGATGTGGGCACACCATGCTGAGCAGTCCTGTGCCAGTGTCTCCCATGTTGCACAGTCAAATCCAAAGTTCTTGAGAGTGTCCTTGTATCGTTTCTTCTGACCACCATGTGATCACCTGCCTACGAAGTTCTCCATAAAATAGTCTTTTTGGCAAGCACACATTTTGCATTTGAGCAATGTGACCAGCCCATCAGAGTTGTACTCTGAAGCACAGTTTCAATGCTTGGCAGTTCAGCTTAAGCAAGTCAGTGTCTGGTGATCCTGCCAGGTGATCCTCAGAATCTTCCTAAGACAGTTCAAATGGAAGAGATTCAGTTTCCTGGCATGGTGCTGGTAGACTGTCCATGTTTCACAGGCATGCATCAATGAGGTCAACAATGAGAACAACAATTCTGTAGACATTCAGTTTGGAGTGAGTCAAATACTTCTTCTCTCCCAAACCTTTCTTCGGAGCCTCCCAAACACTGAGCTAGCTCTAGCAATGGGTGCATCAACCTCATTGTCAGTGTGTGCATCCCTGGATTTTCACCAAGGTAAGTGAACTTATCCACACCATTCAAAACTTCTCCATTTATTGTAACTGGTGGTTCCACATATGGATGGTGTGTTGGTGGCTGATGGAGTACCTATGTTTTCAACCTTGTTTTCAAACAGGTTGGCAAATAAAGGCCAGCTTACTGAAGTTGGAACTGGATACATATTTTTCTGGCATGGGTGCAGTGCAGGGGAGCACCATGAAGCTGGTGTAGGTTTTGCAATTAAAACTAACTAATGTTGGCATACCTGCCAAAAGGAGTGAATGACAGGCTTGTGACAATGCCATTGCCACTCGCAGGAAAATGTCATGCCACCATCATCAGTGCCTATGCTTCCCACCATAACGAATCCTGATGAGGTCAAAGAAAAAGTTTATGAAGATCTAGAGACCTTTATCATCACCGTGCCAAAAGAGGACAAGCTTATAATTCTGGGTGACTTTAACGCTAGAATAGGCTCAGACTACCAGACTTGGCAGGGAGTCCTAGGGAGGAATGGAGTTGGAAACAGCAACAGCAATGGTCATTTGCTGCTGAAGCCTTGTTTTCCATTTATCTAATATAGGTAAGACATTGAACCAAGCATTAAGGCTACAAAATAATCCCCTTCCCCCAATGGAAGACAGTCTATGCCTTCAAGTTACTTAAATTGGGGTGGGGAATCACATTTTACAAAGAACCCAGTGAGTTTAGAACAGGGATGGAAGGACAAGATGAAGGAACTTGGGATGTTTGCCCTATAAAAGACAAAACAGAAATCTTTAGATAGGTTATCTATCTATCCATCTGTCTATCATCTATCTTTGTTACCATAGAAGTGGGGTTAGGTTTGTCAGCCTAGTCTTAGAGAATAGAAGTAGGTCCAGTGCATTGAAGTTATAGACAGGCAGATAAACAATATTATAGATTCTCAGAGCTACATAGGACCTCAGAGGAAGTCATTCCTTAGAAATCATACAAAAACAAAAAATCCCCCTCCGATACCCCTAATAAATGCTTAGTCATCTTTACTTGAAGACCACAAATGAAAGGGGGCCCTTTTAGATAGCTCCAATTATTAGGAAACTTTTTCCTTTCATAGAGACTAAATCTGTCTCTCTCCAATTTTTCTCCATTGCCAAATTTCAATTCAATATAAACAAAAGAAATTTCTAATAATAGGAATAATAGTAACTTTCCCAAAAATTGGAGATCTTTAAGTGAAGGTTGCATAAGCAATTATGAAGAATAACATACAGTATATTGTAGGCTTATGATTTTGGACCAAATAATATTTGAGGTCTCTTCCAATGCTAAGATTCTACAATTCATGAGATCAGCTACAGGAAATTCTAAAGGAGTGGAATTTTCCCACATGTACCTAAACAGGTAATGAAAGAAAGATGTTTTCCTCATTGTTGATTTTCCCTAGAAATTTTTATGTAGCAGCCCCTCTGGGACTGCTTTCCCAACTTGGAAATCTCAGATTGAATGCCAAGAGATTCAGTTGACTACTACTCTTCTCTTGGTTTTGGGGAATAACCTTAAAGGGTTGGAGCTTTGAGTACTGGCACTCCTAAACCTCTATTTCAATAAGCCAGCAGACATCAAATGGCATTTTGCAGAGAACATTTACAAAAGTGTTAAGAATGATTGTTACAAATCATCCTCCTCCCACACGAGGATAAAAAGCAAAGTAGAGCACATTTTCTCTTAAGTACACTTAGATTCATGAAATAATGGGATCTAATTATAAAATGTGGGTAGTGAGGCATATATGTAAGGAACAAATGTGGCAGAGGTATCTCACTACTCCTAGTTGGCTAACAAGTCTTTGCCCTCTTCATAGAACCTTCAGAAAGTTCCTCAGGTGTAATCCCTATTGGGTCTCAAGGGCTTGTACCTTTCTAGAGGACATAGATGGCAGTCTTTCTGCCACACTGGGGAAGCATGGGTCATATTCCCTAAAGCTGCCCTCCCTCTCAGCTGACTATCCCTTTGTATTTGTCTGTATCTGTATTTGTTTATGGTTGTCCTCAGTATGCTCTTGTTGCTCCCAACTACATGTGTTGGCCCTTCGTTTAGCTTTAGTGTCTCTGTAATAACATAGTCGGTGGCAGAGGGAGTGATGACTGTAGTGGTAATACTCTTTAACACTTCTTCTGGGTTTAATCTCTGTCCTTTTTTACCCTCTAATTGCTCTTTGGTATAGGTAGAAGGATACATTTCCTCAAGTAGTTAGCAATGATGAAATCCTCCTTCCCTTGATATCTTCCCCAATGGACTAAACCCAATCAAAGAAGCTCATACCTCATAAAGATATCACTAGATGATTCTGTTTATCCATTTAAAACTTCACCATCTCCTTACACTTTGAACACATTTCCTCAACTCCCTAGCATTTAGTATGCTGAGTACCCTGAGAGCAGCTGACCTCCCATCAGGGTTCGAGCCTTAACCCTAGTCTTCTGGTTTAGTTTGGTTTCGTATCATGTAAAGGTCCCTATATGTAAATCTGTTCAGGCCTATAGGGTTGGATTCACATGCCTTCCTTACCTATAGAATACAGAGAAGAATGGCAGATATGTTTAAGGTATATATACAGGGCAAAGAATGACTCATTACTCCTTGGCCCTGGAAATGCTTTCCCCTCTTACTCCTTTTGTGGAACCAAACTTCCTTCCTTGGTGAGTCTAATTTATCCTCATATCCCTTATTCCCGAAGGATCCTTACTGAAGCCCACAGGAAGTCTGAATCTTCAAACATTTTAAAATTCACAAGATCATTATCTGGTCACTGGGGAAAGTAAAGAGCAAGGGAGATTAATTTCTCCACCCCAAGTGCTTCTTTTCTCTGCCTGTTCTACTGACTACTGCTAACCTGTTGCTAGAGTACTCCTGCTAGAATGTTCAGATTCCAAATGGCTGGCTATGATATGTATGACCTCACAGGACTTGACTGATAAATCTTGAATCAATCACAAAATATTTGCTGGGTGGCATCATCTACTTTCACCCAAATATCAAAATACTTTACTCAGTCCAAATTGGTTAAAAGCTTGTTTGTACCTAGTTTACACATTTTTGTGACTGATTGCCTGACTGAGCAATTCAATGAAGAAGTCTGGGGGTGGGGGTGAATGCAGACCCTCAGATATTGATTGCATTAATTGAAATGAGAATCAGAATACTTTCTTACATGTATTATCATATGGTTAGGTTGAGCAAATATTATAGAAATAGTGACCTATGCCTTGTCACTGAGTTTTGAATGACTGGAGGAGAAAGTGAGGCTAATGACTTTGCACAGTCCTACCTTACTTAAATCCAGTTCATCTTCCTGATGTCATTGGACCTCTTGGAGAACAAGGACAAACGCCAACAATAGAAATAGTGAACTAGCAAATATGAGATCAGTTTATCTCCTACCTTTCAAATGACAAGAAGTATGCATTTTCAACAGATTAAATATAAGGAAAAAGTGGTAAGCAATTAATTGGATGTCTTTCAATTTCTTTCAATTTCAACTTCCACTTTCAAGAAACTAAGGTTTTCAGTCAAGTGGTGATTTGCTGAATTACGTGAATATTCTTTTTTCTAAGGCACATGACAATAAATTCCTCTTTGCCTTAGATCCACTGACTATTGGAAAGACCACATCTTTTTTTTTTGGAGGGGATCTTTTCCACAAAGTAACCAAGTAAATTTTTTTCCTCTTGCCTATGCATTATTGAATAGACATCGGTTTTACCTTGTTATTTAGAAATGAAATGATAGCATTATTCAGAGTTGTAGCCTTCTAGAAACTTATCTGAATACTGTATCTGTCTTCTGGAAAAGATACCCCCACCACCTTTATTTTTAGGGCTTCTCTCCCTTATTGGTTTTTTTCCTTTTGGTAGATGGTTAAAAAAAATGTCAACTCAGTTTGAGATTTGGGCCTTATCCTTATTCTCTGTAAGAAACAGAGTGGATTTATAACTCTGGGAGTCCGGACTTTCATCACCATAGATGGATGGGTGTTTTAGAGCATTCACCTTTAAGATATCCAGAATACAAGCTGCTGATCCTTGGTGGATTGTAAATTTCTAGAGTTGGGCTTCTTGGTTCTTGTCAGGAAGGCAAGTTTTATGATCACCATTACATTAGTCCTTCTGTAGTGCTGGGAGCTGGGAGGCTCCTTCCTATTAGGAAGCCTTGTCTTGACTTTCATACCAATAAAGTTGTTCTTAGAGCAGAGTTCATCCTAATAAGCATCTTGAGAATTGCACCTGAACTAAGAATTATTTCCCCCTCTGTCTGCCCTAAGCCGCAGAATCTCAAGCAGTCTACATGCTTTGAATCTAAGACAAGGCTTACAGCCTAACAGCTTTTTTATCACCGTCCATCAAGCAGGAAAGCCTCCAGGTGGATTAGGCTGTGTATGTAAGAAGCTTACAAGGTAGCAGATGTCAAATCTCAGTAAAGGTCATTCTATTAGGGCTATTCACTTTCCAGGCACAGATCTCCTCCTGGACCAGTATAAGTCTGGGACAGAGATCTTGATGTCCTGCCATGGGGCCCCCCTGAATACTTCTTAAGATGAAGAAGTATGCATGGCATACATGTGTGTTGATTAAAGGCTCCTACTTGAAATGGGCCACCTGTGGAAAATACACCAGGGTGGAAAGAGGAACAAGTTTCTCCAGTTTTTGGACCCTCGCCCTGTTGAATACCGGCACAGTCAGTGGATTGTCAAATGAATATAGGGAAGATGCATTAGAGCGGATGACTGTTAGGAAAAATAATAACCTTTAATAAAAACAATCCTAAGAGGGCCAAGATCCACATTATGATGGCAAACCACATGGGGGACAAAGCTTTTCAGGGATAGAAAATTCAATCACTACTGGCCTGAGAGTTGAGAGTGTTGACATGACCTCTGATTCGTTATGTGACTTTGCCCAAGTTATCTAAGTCAAGACTGGAGATGCATTACTCATTTCTAGGACATTAGTGTCGTATGATTCATCCGGTTTCCTACCCAGCCAAAGAGACTTTTCCCAAAAACAAGGACACACTTGCCTAGATAACAGCATTGGATGAGGCTAACACATGTCTTTCCCTTCAGGTGGTATAGACTAATAACTAACACAGTCCTATTCTCTTTAATGAGTGACAATAGCTACACCATCAAGGTCAATGATTGTATCAATAGATTGGGTTATCTGCTGGTAAATTTCTAGTCATCTTACTGAAAAGCTTTTTACTGAGGAAAATATTAAGAACTAGGGAAAAATACCACAACTTTCTATGTGCTGCTTACTACCTGGGCAATCTTAGGCAAGTCACTTCTTTCTAGGTCTCAGTTTTCTCATCAATAAAATGGGAATTGAACTAGATAACGTCTGCAGTCCTTCCTGTATCTAAATCTTTGAGTAACAGACTCTAGTAAAAGATGTTTTTAGAGTAGATGGTCTCTACTATCCCTACCAATTCTGCGGACTTAGGTATTATGATCCAATTTAACCTGCTATCTCTAATCCTTTCCTAAATAATAACAAGGCTGGTGAATGAATACATTCTTGACTTTTTTCCTTTCCAAAATTTATCGAGTTTCAATACGAAATACATCAGCACTTTGAGTACGAGTCTGAAGTTGGAATAGGGTATAGAGAACCTATCTGCCTTTAGCCACCCTGGATAGGACCCAAGAGCAAAGACTTCTAACCTGGTTTTTTTTTTTTTTTGAAGGAGAAATGGGTATTTTATACAGCAGAACCTCTTTTCTTAGCAATGACAAAATGAAAGGGTAATCCATTGAGCCTTTGGAGTATTTTCCTTAGGTGGGCTCCTTTCACTGGGAACTACTCTTTGGAAGAAATCAACACCCCTGGGAGCACCTGATGTCTGCTACTTGCAGAGTTAGCTGGCTGTCACTGTTGGTCCTATGTGCCTGTAATTAACTCAGATGCCTGGATGGTGATGGAATGAGTCTGGCCAATGATTTCCTTCCAAAGAAGTGTTTCCTGGCTGAGCTTTCTGATGACAGCAATGCCAAGTCAGGAGTTGCACAGGACATGAGAGGCAGATTATTTGGCTGAGACCTGCATATGGAATCCCCACAGAGATGGCTGATCTGAAACCAAATTGGGATCGTAAACAGTGGATTTCTTCAGCCAGTTGGTTCTTTTATTTTCTAATGGTATTTTGAATGTTCTTTGCATATTTAGTAAACATGTCAGTAGCAATTGCCTGTCAATAGGGCCTCCTATTCCCTTTTTCATTTTGTGCCTGGGAAGTAGGCTGATTTGTACTGTTTGTGGTCATGTATGCATGTGCGTGTGTGTGTATGTATGTACGTATGCATATATCATGAGAGGGGGAAGATACTTTTACTCACTTGACAAATTCTTCTGTAGAATCAGGAAGTCCTTCTTTCCCTCAGATTGGGCCATTTTCCCTTCTCTTGGGAGATAGCTATGTGACCATATATACTTGCGTTGGGTTTTCCTCTTTATATATTTCCCTTACCTCCAGCTTTAAATTTTTTTATTGGCCAATTATTGTAACTTAATTCATAGACTTTGATTCTTTCCCACTTTTATTGCCATATAACTAAAGGACCATAGAAAAAGTTTCTTCTATTTCTTCAGCCATGTGATAACCTCAACAGATATGAGAGGGAGGGACATGGAAAAGATATTAACATTACACTTTTACTGTTAAAAATATTTTTTATGGTACTCTAAGAAAAACTCTAAGAATGGTGGTGGTAGTATGGGGAATCTTTAGATAACTTGGTATATTTTAAAATAAGTTGTTTTAAGTAACCTGAAGAACTGAGAAGCAATACAGGATAGTAGCCAGGGAGTTGGACTTGATGCCAGGAAGAACTGGATTCAAGTTCCATTTCTAATACATATTGGCTGTGGGAATCTGGACAGGTCACGTCTTTTTTTTTTTTTTTTAAATTTTTAAAGCAATAGGGGTTAAGTGACTTGCCCAGGATCACACAGCTAGAAAGGATTTAAGGTCAAATTTGAACTCAGACCCTCCTGATTCCAGGGCCAGTGCTCTATCCACTGTACCACCTAGCTGCCCCGGTTTGCTTAACAATTTAGTGCTCGAGGCAACTCTCTAAGACTGGGAGGTAGAAGGAAAGTGCCAGCCTGAATTTGTAGAGGAAACATCTTTATCTGCCAGATCTCAATATCAATGAAATCACAGGTCTAGTCCAAGACCCGAGGCATGTAGAAAGGTAGAAGGAAATAACTGTTTTGTAGCTAATAGTGCTTAATTATACAATCCTGGATAAAATGAGATATTGAATTAAATTTCAGGTGCATGATGCCCAAAGCATTATGATTTCACTGAGTTTAAAGTGATTATGGTTTTGCATCATCTTTTAACAGTGTTTAGTTTGGCTTTTTTTTTTTTGTATTTTGTACAGATTTCTACTTATTCAAGGCTGAAAGGAATTGCTGAAAGTAGATGGAAGTAAAGGATGGAAGGCTTCACTGGAGATATTTGTACCAAGTTTAAGGAAAGGAAATGCAGTGCATGCACTTATTTAGTTTCTTTTTGTTTCCTACTTGATTTTCAGCTCCATGTTGAAATACATTTATGTTCAGGGGATGGAGAGGAAAGAGCTATAGGTTGGAATTGGTCCGTAAATTCAAGTCCCAGCTCTGCCACTCACCACCTTTACGTCTTTGGACATGTTGCTTCCCCTTTGTGGTCTTTGTTTTCATCATCTGCCAAAAGGAGGACTTAGAAAAGGGATTCGAATTTCTTTGGAGATCTAGGAATTCAAGATTCTTCTTCTTGTTGTTCTTCCTTCGTTCTTGAAGGGCATCTATGACATCATAAGGGTGATGCCCGTGAGTGGATTGGATTTAAGTGAGGTAGAGCTACACCAGGTCATCAGCTTCATTCTCTCCTTCACAGTCGTCTGAGTCTGATGGTAAAAAAAATAAGTCAAGATGACTGACGATGGCTCAGGATTCAGTGGAAGACCATGGTCTTTTCAAACTAAGGTATTTCTCAGGTCTCAGTTTGTCTGTGGGACTAATGACAAGTCCTACATCAGTGAGTGGGTCAAATCAAGTAATTTCTGGTTTGCTTCTAAGAACCAATGTGGAACCAGTTGGAATAAAGCACTTCCAGTAACTAAAATAAATGAACTAAATAAATAAATAAGAAGAAATTTAAAGTTACCTAAATGGAAGTTACCTAAAAATAAATTTAAAGTTACCTAAAAGGAATAAACTAAAAAAGATAATAATAATACAGAATACCAAAGGTGAAAAATGTTCTTATGCCAAGATTTAGATAGCATCTCACAGTTTAGGAAGCATGTTTTTTAAAATCTATTTGCTGAATTTAACTAAATCTATCCATTCTACTTCTGATTACTTAAGTAGATTTGTATGTAAAAATAATGGAATAAAAGGACTTGCTTTTGAATGAAATGAAGAAGAAAGTTGTGAAAGTGATTTATAGAACTTTGCACTTATGGAGAAAGTCAGCAATTGGATTTGGAGAGAAGAAAGTTAGGTCACCTTAAGGAAAAGTCAAAGGAGAAAAACATGAATTAAAAGAGAAGAAAGTCTTAGTCTAAAGACAAACTCAATCTTAAGAAGAAATGTACTGATGGGAAGGACCTGAGGAGTCTCAGACCTAAAATAAGGGAGAAAGAAGTTGGTAATATAATTCAGGTAAGAAAAAAGGGAAAACAAACGGTAAGACAAGATAAGGGGTCAGTGAGAAAGGGAAAAAAAGTTGGGTGGGTCCCATCAAGTTCCTAAATGGTGAAAAAAGAGTGTAAACGTATTAATGGTGTGCTAATGAAGTAAGCTTTTAACGCCCACAAATAATTTAAAAACCCAGCTCCGAAGATATCAGTCAGAATGAAGAAAAGGAGAATTTTGCAGTGACTTCATTAAGCCTCTGATGTTTGTATTCGTGCTGCTGCCAAATGACTGCTGTGATTCGGCAAAATGAAGTCTGGTCTTCCTCTTAGAGGAAAAGGTTAAAAGGCTTTTCTTGTTTTCTTGTTTTCTGGGTCAGAGGTTTCAAACAAGCAATCCCCAAGCCCTTAATGCTCCAGGGGGCTGTCCAAAGCAGATTTAGATGTAATTAGGAAATATTTAACAAAAATATACAAATATAATAAAATATAGAAAATATGTGTGTGTGTGTGTGTTTAAATTCAATATGATGCCATGGGGATCTTTATGTATGTTCATATTTGAGCTTGATGTCACAGTTTCAGGTTACTGTGGATAATGAAGATTCATTAAAAAAGAAACCCACAACCGAAACACTTGATTTCAATGTGAAAGAAGAAAAGAATGAAGGTTGAATGACAGAAAAGAAAAACCTGATCTGTTTTAGAAGTTTGGATGTAGAATGGAGGAATGCCACAGAGAGGAGGAAAGGAAGAACTTGGAAATGAAACAGAATACATACATATACATGTGCATGTATGCATGTTTACATGTATAGACATGGCCATATACATGCATGCACACTCATATACATGTATATACACACACATATACTGAACTGAATACTTCAGAGAAGACATAGCTATCTGTCTTCTGAGGAGTGATAAACCCAATCCATAGAGGCTATCCAGTGAGAATTTAGGCTAGATATTAGAAATAACACTGGCTATGAAACCAGATGATATTAACTGACCCAGAAAAGTCACAGACCACTGACTTCAAGTTCCATCTATTTCAGGGACTTTTAACCAATTTTTTTTTTTTGTCTCCAAAATCCCTTTGCAAGGCACGTGAAGCCTATGAATCCCTTCTTAGAAGAATATTTTTAAATGCATGAAACTAAACACATAAGATTACATAGGAAATGAATTATATTAAGGTAAAGTTAAAATTTTTTTTAAAGTTCATGGATCCCAGGTTCTTATCTCCTGACTTAGGCAACTGAGATAACTGGTCATAACTTTTTCAACTGTATATAAAAACTGTGAGTTTCTGCATAAACTGAAAATGGAGATGATGGTGATGAAGATGATGATGATAACTAGCATTTATATATACTGATTATGTGCTAAATGCTTTGCAAATATTATTTCACTTGATTATCACAACAACCCTGCAAAGTAGGTGCTTTTATCATTCAGATTTTACAGTTGAGAAAACTGAGGCAGATAAAAGTGAAGTGATTTGCCCACGGTCAAACAGATAGGAAATGTCTGGATTTGAATTCAGGTCTTCTGACTCCGTCCCTGGTACCCTCGCACCATCTAGGGTCAAGTCAGCCGAAAGTCTCTGCTTGGAATTTTCTCTCTTGGCTTTTACCCCAGTGACTCTCTCTCTCTCTCTCTCTCTCTCTCTCTCTCTCTCTCTCTCTCTCTCTTTCTCTCTCAGGGTTTGTTTGTTTGTTTGTTTTGGCATTTTTTCTGGAACCACCAAGCATGTTGTCATACTTCTGATTGCCCAGACACCAATTATAACAACCCTTACTTCACTAGGTTGAAGACATCTGGAGTCCTTGGCATGCCAATTGATTGGCACATGACTTGGAAAAATCACAGTCCATTGAAATCACACATTTCTAAGCTATGCATATGGAGAATTATGTTGCTTGGGAGGGTGGAGCAGAGGTCTGGGAAAGGAGGTGCCATATCTACTAGAAGCTTTGATGTGTTCCAAAACCTATTTATTCTAGCCCAAGGTGACCATTCTTAACTTCTGCTATAAAGCCTTTGGTGCCTGGGCATCATAATTAATGTAGGCTATATCCAAACACATCTTACAGTTTATTCTACTAAACTGATCAGTGTTTTCCTAGAAATATTAGAACTGAAGTAAGGGTCAAGTAACATGTAGGAAATTCTAGGACAGGAGTTCTTAACTAGGGGTCCACAAACTTTAAAAAAATTATTTTTATCATTGAATTTTATTATCGATGGTTTCCTTTGCAATCCTGTATATTTTGTTTTATAAATTAAAGTATTTTTCTGAGAAGGGGTCCATGTGTTTCACCAGTCTGCCAACAGGGTCCATGACATGCATAAAAAAAATTAAACAACCACTAATTTAGATTCTCTTTTGAGACAAAATGGGTACAGATGTCTTCAGGAAAAACTTTTCCAGATACTTGCAAGACTTGCTTTGAGAAAGTTACTGATTCTAAAGAGTGGCCTGATTAGCCAAATGACCTGAGTTATCAGAGGCTACTTATTCTGGTTTGCAGACTGTCTAGTTTTCTTGTTTAGCAGCATAGGAATAAGAGCACTGAATTTTAGCTGGAAAGCTTGGATTCAAATCTTATTTCTGCCATCCACTAGTCATGCGACCTTGGTCAAGTCACTTTATTGTCTTGGTCCTAGATTTTTTCATTAGGAACTCCTATACTTACTACTTAACTCAAAGGGTCACATGAAGAAATTGTGTCATAAACCTTAAAACACTGTGAGAATATAAGATATCATTATTCTCAATGCTGTTTTGCCATTTTCTTGTAGATTTCTATGTACCTTTCCACCAGAGGGAAATCTGAAGAAGATTGAGGGCAGAATTACAAGTCCCCCCTAAATAAGCAAATTTTAAATAATCCAGTTACTATAGGTAGTTTTCTAGAAGGAGAGAGCTGACACTAAATGCACATTTTGCCTTTGAATTTTGTATATGTGGGCCATGCTAGGTAGCTGGTGTGCTCAGCAGATAAAGCACTGGACCTAGAATCAGGAAGCTTTGTTGTTGAGCTGTTTGTACCCTGTCGAACTCTTTGTGACCCCATTTGGATTTTCTTGGCAAAGACCCTGGAGTGGTTTGCCATTTCCTTCTCCAGCTCATTTCATAGATGAGGAAATGGAGGTAAAAAGACTTGCCCAAAGTCACACATCTAGTCAAGTGTCTGAGGCTGAATTTGAACTCATGATGAGTTCTTCTGACCCTGGCACTTCATTTACTTCATCACGTAGTTGCTGCAGAGTCAGGGACACCTGAATTCAAATCCAGACCCAGACCCTTCCTAGTTGTGTGATGCTTAGGAAGTCATTCAACCTGTGTATGCCTCGGTTTCCTCAACTGTAAAATGTTAATAATAGCAGCACTAATCTCTCAGCATTGTGATGATCAAACAGAATAGGGTTTATACAGTGTCTGGCACAAAATAGTAACTTAATAAATGCTTGTTTCTTTCCATCCTTTTTTTTTTTTTGCCTTTTACTATAAATGAGAGAGTTAGAAATAGAATTCTGGGGTTTTTTTCCAGGTGCTAATTTTGTTTTTTTACTTTTTCGCAGTAATCTTTTCAGTTTACCAATTTTTCACCAGGGTACATTTAAAAGAAAATAGGATTAGAAGTCAGTAAACCTCAGATTCACTCTAACACTGTCCTTAAGAAATCTTAGGCAAGTACCTCAACTATTGTGTCTCAGTTTCCTTGTTTGTAAAAGCAAGAAGACAATTTCTATCTCCTGCCTCTCTATCCTTCCCTCCCAGGGTGGTTACAAAGCTCATAATAAATAAAAGGTGTGAAAACACCTCTCAAGGTTAAAGATGTCGTATGAATGTAGACAATTATTATGATTTCTTTGAACTTTTTCAAAAGCACTTGCCTATTTTGGGAAATCATTCTTGAAACAGTTCTTCAATAGTTCTTACTAGGGACTCAGAAATGGGGGTGGAGGGGAGAGGGTTTCTCCTTCTCCCTCTTGTAAGTCTTTCCTTCAGTAAGTCCTCCCTCCTCCTTTCCACCCCAGAGGGGTTTCTTGTCCTTCTGGCATAGGGCTGGAGCAGTTTTGCCCTTCCTTGTGTTGGCAGCTGTCCACTTGCTGCCTCTTGAGAAACCTTGATTGGCCTAATTTTCTAATTCATGGATCTGACATTAAACTTGTGAATTACAGGATTATTCTTATCAAGTTGCAATTCATTTAAATCATACGTTGCACATGCAGCAGATTTTGGAGTCTCACATATTGAGAATGTTTCTTCAAATGAAATTGTAGCATATTTGTATTTTATTTCTGTGAGGAACATTGGTAATTATTTATGCCCTTTAATTATCCTTAAAATTGTTGTCCTCAGAGAACTTCTGGTCTGTAGATACTACATCTGTTCTGTGCTTAAAAAAAATTAAGGGAAATTCTTCCTTTGTTGAGAGTCAGGCCATGTACAATGGAAGGACTAATAGATTTGGAGTCAGATCACCTTGGTTTGAGCCCTAGTTTTTCCATTTGCTACCCATGTTACTGAGGGTAATTTATTTTGATTCATCTAAGTAAGCATTTTTTAAGCACCTATTATGTGCAAGATATAAGAGTTAGGGTGGTGTGGTAGATGGAAAGTTTGACCTAGACTTAGGAAAACTTGAGTTCAGAATCTGCTTCAAATATTTGCTATGTGACAATGTTAATTTCTAAATACTTGTGTTAACCTCTAAGTGCTTTAGGTAAATTCTAGGATTTATTTCAAGTCATCTATGGGTTATAATCTGTGGGAATTTCCACAATGACAAAATAACTCTTTTGGTAATTTGTGTATGTAGAAGCCTTTGCCTTTCTAGGCCTCAGTTTCCTCATCTATAAAAATAAGAGTAGATGACAATGAAGTTTGTTTCAATGGTAAATTTATGTTCCTTTGAAAAAGACTAGAATAGAAACTGATAGTATGATTGAGAAACACCTGGTATTGTGGAACTCTGGATTTAGTCTCAGAGTCAAATTGTCAAAAAGTATTTATTAGATAACTATGTTCTGGGTTTACAAAGTAAATCAAGAAATGAATCCATTCTCTCAAAGGGGTGACAGTCTAATAAGAGAAACTACATGCAAGCAACCATGCACCGATAAAATATATACAGGGTAAGCTGGCGATAATCTCAGAGGGAATGTATTAGTCTAAATAAAGAAATACTTCCTATAGAAGGCAGAATTTTAGCTGGGACTTGTAGGAAAACCAGGGAAGCCAGAAGACAGAGCTGAGGAGGGAGCAAATTCTGAGCATGGGGGAGAACCAGTGAAAATGCCCAGAAAGGGATATAGTATGTCATATATGAGGAGCAATAAGAAAGCCAGGGTCGCAGGATCACAGAGTATTTATGTGGAGGAAAGTAAAGTGTAAATAGGTTGGCAGAATAGAATAGACTTGGTTATGAATGACTTGAAATGCTGGAGGATTTTATATTTGATCCTGGAAGCAATAAGAAACCACTGGAGTTGATTGAAGGAGGATAGGGGTATGTGTAATATGGTCTTAGTTCTGCACTTTAGGAAGATTAATTTGACAGTTGAATGGAAAAAGGTTTGGAGTGGGAAGCACCTTAAGACTGGGAAGTGATCAGAGACTGCACCAGGGTGGTAGCTGTTTCAGAATACAGGAGACATCTATGAAAGATGTTATGAAAGTGGAATTGATAAGACTTGGCAACATATTAGATATGGTGTAAGAAACAATGAAGAATCAGGAATAACCCAGGTTTCAAGCCTCAGTGAGGGGGAGGATTGAGGGCTCTCTACAGTAATAGGGAATTTAGGAAAAGTGGAAGGTTTGGAGAAAAATGAGTTGAATTTGGGCATGATGAGTTTCAGATGTCCACCAGACAGTCAGTTCTATACATCCAATAGGTAGTTAGAGATACATGTCTGCAGGTCAGGAGAGAGATTGAGTTTAACACATAGATCTGAGAATCATCTGCATAGAGATGAAAGTTGACTCTATGGCAGCTGATGAAGTCATCAAGTACAATATAACAGAAGGAAAAGACAAGAGGGTGCAGGACAGAGCTTTGGAGGATGCTCTTGGCTATCAGGCGTGATCTGGAGTGAGATTCAGCAAAGTTTATTTTGAGTTTGATTTCAGTCTTTCCTGCCTATTACCACTGTGACCATAGATTTAGTATCTTTGTTAAAAAATTATTTTATTTTAAATTTGAGATATAAACAAGCATTTCCATAACATAGTAGAATAATAAAAATATGATTACACACGAAACTGAAAATTCATTATGTACAATTTGCTATTCTTTTTAAATATATGATAAATTTGTCATGCAAATTTCTCTTTTTCCTTCCTCCAACCTAGCGATGGCTACTATTACACACAAATATGTATGTATGTATGTATATATATGTATATGTACAATAATTCTTTGCATTCTTCTATGTACCAGTTCTTTCTCTGGATGTGGAGAGTATCTTCCTTTGTATATCCTTTGTAGTTCAATTGGGTATTTAATAATAGTCAAAATGACTTCTTTGCTCAAAGTTGTTTTTGAAGCAATATTTCTGTTACTGTATACAATGTTCCCTTGGTTCCACTCATTTCACTCTTCATTATTTCATGCAAGTCTATCCATGTTTTTCTGAAATCAATATGCTAATAATTTCTTATAGCACAGTTGTATTCCACTGCAATCATACACCGTAACTGCTGGGTATCCCTGCAATTTCCAGTTCTTTGCCATGACAAAGACTGCTGCTACTTATAAATATTTTAGAACTTTTGTAAAAAGAGAGAGTTGGACCAGATAATCTCTAAAACCTTCCAACTCTAAATCCTCTCTTCCGAAGATTAACAACACTGGATAAAATGGTTGTTTCCCAGAAGAGTTGAAGGGGCGCCAATATCTTAGGATCTTAGGGCAAGCTAACGTAGAATATTGCTCTGTAATCCTTGATTGTGTATCCTATAAGGATACCATTGTGTTGTCTGAATGTTAGTAATTTTTCTTAATGGACGGAGCTTGGAAGGGAAAGAATAGGGTCCATTTTACTCATGGATGCTTGTCATCCAATTACTGAGTCCTACAGTCACTACTTTTCTTGAAAAAATTAGTTAACGACCCAAGCCATCTAGTGATGGGAGAGAGAAGAATAGGAAGAATCTTTTGTGCCTCACAGGCCAGCATGCTGACCTTACAACCAGACTATTTTGAAATAGTCTGTATATGTTGAGCCAAAATAGCCTCTTGCATTTTTTAAAGCAAGAGATCATAGAAAGAGTACTTTATTTGGAATTGCAAGACCTGGGTTTAAATGCCACCTTTACTATTTAATGCCTATAGTATAAAGAATAGGTAAAAAAAATTCTTTGGGATTCAGCATTTTCATTACTAATATAAGGAGGTTGGACTAAATGACTTCTAAAATTACCTGAAGTTCTTTGCCTATTGATCAATTGCTTAGTCAGCAAGTATTTATTGAGGTTCTGCTTTGTGTCTTGTGCTATACACAAATAAATAATGATTATTATCTCTCTCAGGTCCCTTGCAGCCCCGGTTCCTTGATTATGTGAGTCTGATTGTGTAAGCTCCTTTTGAATGTTATATCAATATTCTCAAGGAGTTGGACTTCAACACCATACCTCTGCTGCTGTCTCATACTAGACCAGGTCCTCAAAGGCAGCCCTTTGTCAAAGGGCCACATGTGTCCTTGAGGTCCCAGGTTCCCCGTCCCTATCCTCAACCTTCCTCCAAAGCCTGGAGCTTCTTTGCTGTATGGTGCCCAACCATCCCTGCTGCCTACTCAATCTGGAATATCCCTCTGAAAGGCTCACCTCCTTCTCCCATTTGGGGCTTCCATTTTGTGAGGTAGTCCTTCCCACTTCCTTCTCACTGTATCCCTTTTCAGCCCCATTTTGTGTGTTAACTTCCCCCATTAGAAGGTAAACACCTTGTAGAGAGGGACCATCTTTGTTTACGTTTAAGTTTCGAATCCCAGTGCTTACCACAATGGCTGCCACATGGGAAACACTTAATAAATGCTTGTTTCTTTCCTTTCTAATTGTGGTCATTACAACAAATGATCAAATATTGTTTGAAACTTGAGATAAACTTAAGTGAAAACATCCAGCTAATGCTGAGTAAAAAGAACAAATAGTAAAACAATTTTTTGTACTATAATAACAACACTGTAAAAAAAAGTCTTCTTTGAAAAACTTCAGTCAATGAAATGATCAAACATGATTTCATAGTACTGATGATGAAATATGATATATGCCTCCTGACAGAGAGGAGATGAACTGAATACACAGAATGAGACGCACATTTTTGGACATGACCAATATGGGCATCTGTTTTGCTTGACTTGGAGTATTTGTTACAAGTGTTTATTTTTTTCCCCCTTTGAGGCAGTACAGATGGATGGGAAAGAAAATAAATGTTTTTTAATTAAAAAAATAAAGCTTAACTTTAAAAATTAAATTACTAAGGCAGATGACCTCTAAGAGCTCTGGTTTTTCACAGCAGCATAGAGTATGTATTTTGTAGATTTCTCTATAGTTTGCAGGTAATTGAAGATGTCTTTATAAAAATCAAAGGAAAACTTATATTGTGATCCTGAGCTTTTAAATGACAGAACATGTTGCATAGATTCCTGTTCCAAATGAAATCATATTTCTTGTGAATACTTGACCATGGGCAAATTTCATTTTCTAAGTTGGTGGCTACCTACTTGTTAAGTTTTCAGAGGAACTAGACATGGACTACACACTCCGCCCTCATCTTCTACCCATTATATTCACTGATATCTTAAATTCCACCATTATAGGTTCATTACGTTTGGATTTATGGGCTTTTTAATCTGTAAGGGTACACTATTAAAATGCAAATATGTTTGAGAGAAGAAATAGCTTTAGCCTTTCCAGCACAGATTAGGCAGTTGGGGGGCATTAAGGCAACGGGAGGGAGAAAAGGGGTACAGAAAGGGGATGAGGGTTGCAGTGACATACTTTACGATTTTACCTACATCTGACTCAGGCCACAGAGTCAATAGGATAATCCACTTCTCTCTAAATCAATATTAAGTAATCTATGACCCAACAAAGCTTAGAGTTGGAGCCCTTCTCTTTCTGAAGGGATGTAAAATTGATGTTACAGTAGAATAGGGTCATAAAAATAATACTATAGGCCCTTCAGCACTTTCTTTTCTATAAATGCCCTCTTTTTGATTTCTATTAGATAATTCTCTGGTCCCTAATTAGTCCTCCAGTATGACACACTTTTGGTTTCACCTTTAAAATTGGCAATCCTATTCTGACCCCCGAGGTGACTGCATTTCCAAAATTTTTAGAATCACCATTTACAAAACCTTATGTATTATTTTGCTACTAAGAGTTTCTTTGGTATGGTTTAAGAAGAAAACTTAATTTATTTTGAGAAACTCCAATGTAGGGGGTACTATAGCAGAGTGTATAGAAGTCTAACCTTGGAGAAAAAAAGACATGGGTTCAAATTCTACCTCTGGCACATACTGGCTTGCAATCATGGGCAAATCCCTTAATATCTAAGTGCTTCCCAGACAATGCTTGAAGACTATAAATGATAGATTAATTGCCAATATGCATTAATGAAAGTTTAACACACAGATCATATCACTGATCTGGATCTGAAAAGAGTATTAGATGTAAGATTACATTTTTTTTTTTTAAAGACCACTTTCATTTTTGGAGGCAATCAGGGTTGACTTGCCTAAGGTCACACAGCTAGGAATTGTCAGAGACCAGATTTGAACTTAGGTTCTCTGGACTCCAGAGCCATTGCTCTTTCATTGTGTCACTCAACTGTCCCTTTTTCACACACAAAAAATAGAGTTCATACATACATTTATAACTATCATCTCTCCTCTCTCCTCTCTCTCTCTCTCTCTCTCTCTCTCTCTCTCTCTAGGGCAGCTAGGTGGTATAGTAGATAGAGACCCAGTGCAGGAGTTAGGAGGACCTGAGTTCAGATCTCACCTCAGACACTTGACACTCACTAGCTGTGTGACCTTGGGCAAGTCACTTAACCCCAATTGCCTCATCCTGGGTCATCTCCAGTCATCCTGATAAATATCTAGTCACTGGATTCAGATGGCTCTGGAGGAGAAGTGAAACTAGTGACTTGCACAGCCCTCCCTCACTCAAAACAAAGTCAAGTGCAAGTCATGTCATTATTTCTCTGATGGCATGGTCTTTGGCTACAAAAGATGAACACACACACAATCTATCTATCTATCATCTCTCTCTCTCTCTCTCTCTCTCTCTCTCTCTCTCTCTCTCTCTCTCCATCTAATCTATCTACAATCAATCCTCGACTTTCACAGAGGTAAAATTCCTAGAAAATGACCTGAAAGTCAAAAACATGAATGGTGATAGATTGAACCCAAAGGAAATAGAGGGTTAGGTTCCTGACTACCAAACCTGTAACCTTTTTCTAGAGAAATACACTTTTCTAGATATAATTCATTATAACAAAATATCAATTCTTATAGTATGCATTTTTCCTTACACAGTAACTATGAAATAACCCAGAAAATGCAGAGGAGAGGAAAGGTAGTACTGGTTGGACCAGGAGGGACAGGAAAGCTATGACAAAGCCTTGAGGTTAAAAAGGGAAAGGGCCAACCCCTGCCATCTCTAATCATCTTTCAGCTGAGTGTTTGAATTGTTTCCAATGAAAAGCACATGCCTTGGTTGAGTCTTCTACCCCAGCTCAGAACTTTCCCTTAGGAAAGCTTGGCCCTGCCCTGGGTGGCCCTCTGAGGGCCAGGAGCAGCTCTCTGCATGGGGCAGGGATGGGCCATGCTGTTTCGCAGAGCCCTGCCAGGCTGACCAGGACAGTCAGGAGCCATTTTATTTTTCTCTACTGAACATAGCTGTGAATGTGCATGGCCATACCAACCTGAAAGTGAAAATGAAGTCACCAATAAAATCATGCAAATTCTTGAAGTTATGAAAGTTAAACACTTAAACATGCCAATGGTAAGAATTCACTGTATATAAATACACATATATGTATATATCCATGTGCATATATGCACATGTGTATGCACATGTATGTGTACATGTAAATGTATAAATTGGTGTGTATAGCACACACACATATATTAGTAACATATTAGCACCATGCATGCATAATTAATTGGAGCCTTGGGTTTTAGTTCTGACTTAGACATTGCCTAGTTAAATCATCTGGATTCTCTTAGTCTCTTTGCTCATTTATAAAGTGAGGAATAACCAGATAAATTCTAAGGTGCTTCCAGATTGAAGATGCCATTACTCTGTGATGGAAATTCATGTTGCAAGTGAAATATTTGTTAAGTTTTTTAAACAAATCCTGTCTCTTCTCTGGATTTTCATGACCGTGTTTTCTTGATTCTCCTACTTTTTTGACCACTCAATCTTCATCATCCATATCACGCCCCCTAACTGTGCTTGTATCCTGAGTCTCTTCTCTTGGTCTCTTTTCTGCTTCTACACTTTTTCATTTGGTGACCTCATCAGCTCCCATCAGTTTAATTATCATCTCTATGCAGAAGACTCCTGGATCTGTATATCTAGCCCTATTCATTCTACTGAACTATTCTGAGCATCTCTCCTAAGATAATGTAGGCATCATCTCAAATTCAACTCCAAACTAGAACTCCTTATCTCCCCCTAAATCCTCTCCCCATCAACCTACCCATCTTTTGAACTTCCCTATTTCCATCAAACATGCCACCGTTCTTCCATTCTCCCAGGTTGGCAACCTTGGTATTATCTCTGATTCCTAATTTTCCCTCATCCTACAGATCATTTAGTTGGCAACTCTTGTGTTTTCTACCTCCACAACACCTCTCACATCTTACCCTTTCTCTCTATTCACATGACCAGAACCTTAGTACAGTCTCCCATCACCTCTCACCTGTAGTATTTCTAAATAATTTCCTGTCTCAAGTTACAGATTCATTATCCATACAGCAGCTAAAATTGTTTTTTCTAAAGTGCAAATCTGATGATAGGGCTCTCCTACTCACTAAACTCCTGTGGGTCCCTATTCTAAGACAAAAGTGTAAACTCTCTTTGGTATCCAAAGTCTCTCAAACCTGTCCCCAACCTACCTCTCCAGTATTATTATTCACTCTTTTCCTTCACACACACAATATGGTTCACCCAAGTAAACCTTTTTGCTCTTCCTTATGTATCTTATTCCATCTCCTGCTTAATGTATTTGCATCATACCTAGATTGATGTCCCTTCTCATCTCCAGTTGCTAGCTTCTCTAGCTTCCTTCAAAACAACTAAAATCCTACCTTCCACAGGAAGCTTTCCCTAATCTCCCTGCAGTTAATCCTTTTCCCCTCAAAATTACCTTCTATTTATGTATACATATACCTTGTACATACATAGTCTATTTGTATAGTGACTTCCCTTGGAAACTGGATGAATACGTGGGATAAAGAAGATTGAAAAATCAGGGCTAATGCTGAGGTTATAAATCTGGGTGAATGGAAATATGGTGATATGTTCAGTGTAAGAGCTCCTATTAGAATGAGAGCTCCTTGACAGTAGGGATCATATTTTTGCCTTCCTTTGTATCTCAAACAGCACAGTACCTGGCACATGGTAACTGCTTGACAGATACTCATTTACTGACTATTGACTCACTGATCCTCCCAGCCCCTAGTGTATCTCCAAAAATATTCTAGTATTTACTTCTCATATATTCTGTATATAATCATTTATGTTCATGCTCCCTCCCCTGATATAAGCCCTTGATACAAAGACTATAATTTTTGGTTTCTATCTCCCTAGTGTCTGGTACAGTTTTGTCAAATAGTAGGTACTGTACAAATATTTCTTGATTGATTGTCTACAAAAGAATAACTGATAAGGACCATCCCCTCCCCCAATCAATAACTATTTGTCTCCTTTTATGATTTAAAAATTAATCGTAAAAAAATCTCAGAAGGAAATCCCTATTATATAAGCTCTAGTAAACAGATTCACCCCACCCCTTAAATCAACTATTCAAGTAGAATTCTAAGTCAGTGAGGACAGGGAGTAATCATAAAAAAAGAGGTTCCATCCTTAAAAATTGTGTCATAGGTAGTGACAGTGTAATAAGAAAGAACTTATGAAACCATCAGAAATTAACCACTTTTTTCTAACACATGTTAAATTAGACAGTAAGCCTTGAAGCTTGCATACCTGAAGATTAATTTACATTATTTTGTGTAAAAAAAAAAGAAGAGGTCCTATCATAATAGACTTTGTGTGCTAGAAAATTCCACTACGTTGCAATGCTGTCTTCAATTCAGCCACTTTATATTGAAATTTCACACGCAATAATTGGCTGACCTTCACAGCTATGGCAAGAAACTAATTAAAGCTGTAAGGCAGTGCTAGCAATGCTTTTGTGTGAAATCCGAAGTTTGGTGATAATGAAATATGGGGTGCAAATGTTATTGTCTCCGATAGACTATGCCCTTGGTTCACACTAATGAAGAACAGCAATTATTAAACAAAAAGTTTTTTTTTTACCCATTAATTATTTTGTGTTGTGATAGCAGGAATAAAAACACAGCAGTATCCCCTCTTCAAGGGTCTCCCCAAAGTAATTTTATAGAACTTTATCAGGTGATTTCTTTATAATTAGACATTCTGTTTTCACTTTCTTTGTGATGCTGATTCTGGACCTTTGGGAGCCTCACAAATGGCTTGAGGTAGGTTTGGAGAGCAACCTGATAAGTTCAAGATAGCAATGGTTGTCCATAAGGAATTTTTAGACAGTTGCAACATGACAGTAACAAAAAAGCCTTTTCAAAATAACTTTCCATGCCAAGCAAAAATATGAGAAGAAATATGAAGACCTTCTATACTCATGTTTTTTGAATGGTAAAGGTTGCTATGGTCTTTCTGCATGCATGGGAGGAGAGCAGGACTATTTCGTGATTGATAGTAGTTTAACTTCTGGGTAAGAGAACAAGGATACTTAAATATTTGTACCTTAGGAGATTTCAAGTTAACAAAAAATTAGGAAAAAAAACAAAGAACAAAATATCTTAGAATTGATTGTTGACTATTCAAAGACCAATGATATAGTTGGTTTATTGGATCTCCTATTATGATTTGACGTTTGGCCATCAATGCTCACAGTGGTAGGAATGGTAAGGGAAGAAGATGTGAAACTCATCTTTCCCCCATTTTTCTATTTGTCAAGTTGCCAAGAGAAAGGCTAGGTTGGGAATACACCTAAGGTTACTCACAGAAAGGACTAGCAATATTTTGTGGGTTTTAATGATCTTTTGTCTATGTTCCTTTTCACCTGAATAACTGAGAGCATCTTCTGGGAGGAAGCTGTGCCTGGGATATTGTAATGGAATGGTTTGAGGAGATAGGAGATTGTATGGCCCACTTACTACCATGCTAGTATTTCTCCTCACCTGGAGACAAGAGGATATAATGGTTATGGTGTTCCAAGGAGTCAGTCTGATGACCATGGAATGTTCTTTAGGCTTGACTTAGGCTTCTGACTTTCAACAGACAACTGATAGAAATGTGTAAGTTTTGGAGGTTGTGGGAGAAATACTGAAACTGTAAGGCGAAGAAAAAGACAAGAACTCTTCAGATATTAATTATTCTACTTTCACTGAAGCTACTAAGCATTCATATAATGCTTGAAGGCAAACAAAGCACTTTACATGTATTATCTCATTTGATTATTGCAACAAACCTTTGATGTAATTACTATGAAGTTATCATTATCCCCACTTTAGAGATGAGGAAACAGACTGAGAGAGCCATTTGCCCTTGGTTGCATATCTACGAAGCATCTGTGATGAGATTTGAATGCAGGACTTCCTGACTCATAGTCTAGTATTCAATCTGCCTGCAGGAAATAATGTTATTAAAATTATTGGCAGCAATAGCTGTGACATTTATGTAGTACATTACTGGTAACAAAAATGCTTTCTTCATCTTGTGGAGTGGTTCATGTGAGCATCATTAGTCAATTTCACAAATGAAGAAATTAAGTCTTAGAAAGGTTAGTTTACTTGTTCAAAGTTGAAAACAAAATAAAACAAAACCAATAAATGGCAAATCTGGCAAACAGTTTAAGGTCTTCTGACACCAAATCTAATGCTAAATATCAGCCTGCCCATTCCTCTCTATATGGGCTTGAACTACCAGATGGTAAATTGTTACAGCTAGAAGAAATTTGTGTATGATCGTCCAACCCCTACATTTGATAGAAGAGAAAACCAAGGCAGGAAATATGACTTGCCAAAGGTCACATGAACAATTAGAGTTGAGCCTACTAATACAGTCCCCTTTCCACTGCACACACTGCTTCAGGGGCAACAGTGTAAGGGAGTCATATCGTAGGGTACTATACACCTTTTCAGAAATGGGTGATTCTAATATCTGTCCATTTCAATACATTCACAAGTGCAAGTCAGTGTTCCACAAGTCAATTTCATCAAGTGGATCTTGTTTCAGGTTCTAGGAAAAGTTTCATAATTGGATCTATTTACCTTATATTCATTCTGCCAAGCTTCTCTTTGTGTTCTGCATTCATCCAGTTTGTAAGACATCCTCTTATCTTAGTTGAGTGTATCCGAATAATCTCTTCTTGGTGCTCCAAATGGCCTGTAGTGGACTGGTCATTCCCATTCACTGTCTTGTTTCTGGATTTGATGTTTTATCAAGTAGAGACACTGTTCTTTCTTCTTTCCACTCTTCTTTGATTTATTATTTTGTTGATTGTCTAGACTTAAGAAAGCAATAGAGAAAATGTTGTAATATAGAGTAAACTTCAACTTTTATCCTGTATGCATCCCTCCCCTTCTCTGCACAGAGAACCAGTTATTAAACATTTACCAGCACATTCCTGATTCTATGACAGCTATTTGCAAAATTGGAAATAACATAGAGAGAAACTAAACTTATCCAAATATTCTATTGGTTCATACAGTTCTGGCTAGCAGCTATAAGGAACAAATTTGTAGTGGCCACCACAATTCAAATCTCCTATCGCGAATCCAGACTACTTTATATTGATTTAGATGTGTGCCTCTCTCCTGTACAAACCTCAGTTCATTACAGGATTATGTTGATTTGGGACCTGATACTTTGGATTCTTGTGGCTTCCTGTTGACATCCTGTAGCTCCCATTGTGTTGGTCCTCTCTGGTCTCTCTCTTTGTATTCCTTGAGATAAAATGCTTTGAGAAAATACCAAGATTATTCATTTCCACTGAAACCAGTAAGATTATTTCTAAAACTATAGAGGCCCATCTCCAACTCAATTTTTTCCCTCCCTTCTGCTTTGTCCCTTCTTGTAAATTGTTAGTTATCCTAACACTCCTGTATATAGAGCGGATTATGGAGCAATCTCTATTGACATAGACAAGATTTTTCACTGTCCTCCCTTTACAATACTACTAGCTATCATCTATATAGCACTTTACATATATTAACTCATTTGATCTCACAATCCACATTTGAGTAACTGAGGCAAAGAGGTGTTAAGTATCTTATCCAGAAACATACAAGTCAGAAGTTTCTCAGGTGAAATTTGAATTAAAAATTTTCCTCCCTTAAATTCAGTGTTTTATCTAGTATACCTCCCAGATGTTATAATAATTTCCCATTGTCAATTATTGTCAATAATAGAGCAGATGCATTTTAATAGAGCCTATAAAACACCTAGGTGGGCACACTGACAAGAGGCAAGGCTAAACAATGGATACCTATCTGTCAATGCAGGAGAAATAGTTTCCTGAGGACATTAAATTTTTTTCTATCATGAGTTGTCTGGCATATATAGCTACCATTGCCAGGAATGGCTACAGATATCATGAAGGAGGAGAACCATTTTGAGGAAATGGAAAAGCATTGACTAATGCAAATCTGGGTAAAAGAGAAAGAGCAAAAACTTTTTCAGTGGAGGGAAAGAACAATCTAGAATCTTATCAACAGTTTCTGTGCTAGGACTTCCCCAAAGGCTTGGCTTAGGAAGAAAACAGACACTTGAATGCCTTTTCATGCCTAGGGGACAGTTAAAAACTGGTTGCCTTGTAGAACTGTTTTTTATCTAAAGGTTGAATAAAATGATGATGGAAACCTCAAGGAGACTTTATGGTGACTTCTTTAAGACAGGACTGGCTTTGAGGGGAATGGTCTTTGGAGTTTGTATTTTCAGTATAATTTCCACTGTGTAATACTGTTTGTCACTGATGCTGAGAGGAACAAATTATTCTAAACTCAAACAAGATGGCGGGCTTTGCCCAAAGTGTCAACCTATCTAACTAGCTCTCTCTCATCCCAGTAATGTGATTTGTCTTCTAAATTATGCCTTTGAAAATTGTTGCTCATGTAGTAATTGGGCAAAATGGTTTGGATTCCACATTTTACGAAATGCATTGATATACTGGAGTGCTTTCAGAAAAGGGTGCCCCTGATGGTGAGAGGGCTAGAGAATATGCCACGGGAGGATCTACCAAAGGAACTGGAAATATTCAAAAGAGAGAAGAGAAGATTTAGGGATATGTGGGGCGCTTGAAAGTCATGGGGAAGTAAGATGGCATGTTTCTGTTTGATCTTAGAGTACAAAAATAGAAACCATGAGTAACTTTTTTTTAAAAAAACCAAAACCAATTTAGGTTTGATGTCAGGAAAGTTGTCATTTTTAGCACAGATATTCCTTATGTAAAAATTTGGACTAATCTCTCCACTTTCCCCATTTTTGTTTTTTGTTGAGCCATTTCTACTTCTGTTAAAAGCGTATTTGAGGCTGTGATATCAGAAGCATAGTGTGGTGACTTCACTGTTCTTTATGATGCAGTGAGATTTTTGTAAAAACCTTTGCCCTTATTTTTTCTCTTTCTTTTCCTTTTTCCAGTTTCATCTCTAAATGCCCATCGATGGGTTGTAATCTGTATCCTTCAAGGGAATATTCATGCTGATGGGATCACAGAGTCACCTGTGTATTTTCATACTTAGCGCAATTAAAACTGCCCCCAAATGGAAAGGCTGTGTCAGGTGGTAGTGGGTTCCTTCATTGATGTCTTCCAGCAAAGGCTGTGACTAGTTGTCTAGCATGTTATGAAGTTTCTAAAGTGGCACTTCTAATGTACAGAACCCACAATGTCATTCTCCTGCTCAATAAGCTCCAATGGCTCCCTATTGCCTATAATATCCAATATAATCACCTCTGAATGACATTTGGAGCTTATTACCTCCTGACTCCAGTCCTACTTCTAAGTTTATTATACTTAATCCCTCTTAATGTAATTTATGATGTATTCAAGTTGGCCTTTTGCTGTTCCTCACACATGAAATTATATCTCCCATCTCAATGTCTTTGCATAGGCTGTCTCCAATGCCTGGAATATAGTTGCTCCTTAACTCTGCCTCTTAGAATCTCAAGTTTCTTCACAGTTCAGATCAAATACCACCTTTAATAAGGGCTTTTCCAATTCCTCCAGATGCTGATGCTCCCCTCAACCCCCACTTACCTTGGATTTTCTTTATAGTTTCTATATGTATGCATGGTAAACTCCTTCAGGGCAAAAACGGTTTCTTTTTTTCTCTTTGCATCCCTTAGCACTGAAAACAATGACTGGCAGACAGTAGTTATACAATATATACTTGTTGATTGATTAAAAGAGGGGATTCCTGTTTGCTTTGCATTATTTTGGCTTCTGGGGTCCTTTCAACTCTGTGGGATTCTATCAGATTATTGTATGTTCCATTAAATGAAGTAAAGTAAGACCTAAAAGTTTTTAGTCCTGGAATCAGTAGTAAAAAGAATAATAGTCTATTAGTGTACTATAAGTCATGAGGTGGCCTGGATGTCTAAAACAATGCTTTTAAACTCAAAGAGAAATGGATCCTAGTGGGTCACATATTGACTTAGAAAACCACAACTTAACATTATCTATGTTGTATTGCATTTTTATTCATTTTGTTAAACATTGGAGTTAAACATTGGGAGTTTTGTGAAACTGCATACAGGTAGTTTGATACCTCTGGTCAAGAAATGTGATATGAAATTAGCAGTGACTCATATGCAATAGTTGCATTGATGATAATTCTGACATTATCTCTACTGCATTGTAGGCCAAAGACTGATATTTTCAAATCAAAAGAGATATCTATTAAACATACTTTAATTGATAGCTCAATTCATATTTCAGTGTTATAGATCTCTAATTGGATGGAAGGAAAACACTGATAAAATTGGATCAGGGCCTGATGTGGTTAGGTGGCAAAGTTGCCAGAATCAAAAGGTTGGTTGAGTGAGTCTTCTATTCTCATGCCTTCTTAGACTTAAGAAGCCACAGAAAGAACAATGAGACCGTACTTCATATGCAAAAACGATGCTACCAACCCATCATTCACATTCTCTCACTGGAACCACCTTGTGACCATTAGCACACATGAGTGAAATAACTGATTGCGGTTAGGGTGCAGTCTGTGGCCATGAAAAAATAACAGGCTCATAGAGGGAATCAAAACCACGACCTTAGGCTCATACCACTGTTGTCTAACCAAAGATTATATTTTAGAGACAGGGCCACTCATGCAAATAATATGTTTTCTCGCTCTAGTGGTTTTGCGTGCCTTATGTAGATCCATAAGAAAATAGCACAGGCCATAATATATGGCAGGCTTGAAAAAAATTCTATCTTGTTAACATATCCTGGACTTTCTTCTTAGTTTTCAAGTTGGAATAATATTCTATACTTCACACAAAGAATGTACATACTTCTAGCTTAACCTATTTGTCTCCTTTAAATTAAATTTACAAAATTAAGGTTATGGCATTTTGCTGTTTTATAAAACTGCCTAGAACAATTTCATATCTAACATGAGGTTCGAAAATTTCCACTGATGATTATAACTTTAATTTGTAGCAGTTATTTTTATTTTGTCATCATATTTCTGTTACCTACCATAGTACCTTGCACATAGTAGGTGCTTAATAAATATAGTTGGTTTGGATTATAGGATTATGTAGCTAGGCCAGTCCCTTCATTCGAACAGATCTAGCAACTGAGACCATATCTAGAATTTAGAACTGAAATGAACCTCAGATATTCTCTTGTTCTGTCTTCTGATTTTTACAAATGAGGAAACTGAGATTCAGAGAATTTGGTCGACCAGTTATGGTTCCCAAACTGGATTGTGCAGGACACTGCTCAAAGCAGCTTGTAACAGCTATTTGTTAAATCTGCAGTGTTAGCATCTACATCCCAGAAGATGGCAAATGTTACAGATCAGATTGATTTGTTATTTTGTCGATTATCTAGACTTAAGAAAGTACTAGAGGAAATAATAATGAGGATTACATTTAAAAGTATGTCACAAGTATACCCCCTTACATTACCACAGAGATGTTTGCTAAACTGGCTACTACACCCCAATTTCCCAATTACTCTTAATTTCCAAGAAGTCTGCGAGGAAGGACATCCTCATAGATGACTCTGACTCCTCCCATAGGTCTCATGTTCAAATTAATATTTGGGCTAGACAGTCTCTGAGGTCCCTTTCAGTTAGTTATAAGATTAGGATTGTGTTCTTTCCACTATACAAAAGTTATGACCTGCATCACAGAGGGAATACCCACATGGATTAAGTCACTGATCTATCTAAGTTCCAAAAAAGGCTCATCTTACATAAGATATTTTTAAATTACATGGTTCATTAAATAATGAAACTAGAGCATGGGTTACGTCTACATGAGGCTAACTGATCAAATCAGAACTAGGAATTTTGATTTGATCCAGCCTCAGAACAAATGGACACATGTGGCACATGAATCCCAAATTATAAGTTACTTACATTTAGAATCAGGAATTCTCATTTCACATTTTTTTGGACCTCTGAAAATTTTAATCAATTGTTGCTACAAACTGCTTTAAATTATTTATCATAAAATCTTGGAAAGTAACTCCTTGACAACAAAGAGAAATAACAGATATTGGATGTACTTGATGTTCTCTTAAAGCTTTTTTTTTTAAAAAAGAAATTATAGATTATTTGTGTAAGTTTGTGTTTAAGCTTGCAGTTATCTCAGAAAACATGTACGGATGGATTGTCCAGAATAAATTACATTTTAAAAAAATAACAATGTGCTTATGTTTGTAGTTAAGATAGCCCACAATCATGTTGACTGGCTCTCCTGGGCTCCTGACCCAGTGAGTACCCCTGTTAGTTCAATTGGTTCAAACACTTAATATCTAAAACTCACAGGTACTCTTTCTTCAAGTGATTTGACAATCTGAAAGTTCAGTAACAGTATCTTCAGAAAGCTCTGTTGTGACGCTGGATTTTTGGTAATTGACACCAATAACATAACAACATTAAATCATCCACTTTTTTTTATAGCAGATAAGCTAGCCTGCTTGTAAATATGTTAAAGGATAGCATGTAGGTGGCAGAAGAATTATGCTACAATTTTAACAGCTAATAAATCTTTATTTAAGCAAGGGACCTCTAAAATTTAATTAGGCATATGAAAGCAGAGATCATTCTGAGGGTAAAAATATGCCAATTCTCACAAGAAAAGACATCTGCTTCATGGAAAATTTTCAAGGTAAAATTTACTCTTCTGTTACTGTGTCAATAGAAAGGCTATCCTTATGGAAAAGCAAGTGCTTAAATGAAAAAAAAAGCAAAGGGGCATATAGAAGACATTCTCATCACATTCAAGAAAAAAGAAAAAAATGGCATCTGTCTTCTACTACATAAAGCTTAATTTGAACTGCTCAGCTTGTTCATGTTTCCTTTTCTCCCTGCTTATTCCCCTCCCTCTCATCTCCTACCTTCCTCCATCCCAGTCTATCTTTGTCCTTTCTTAGCTCTGTGTCTGAGCAAGGGTTGAAACATTTCTTGTCAATCCTGACTACAATAGATTATGAACAGATGACCATTATATGATTTGACTTAAGGGCAGCCATTTAGACAGCTGTGGGAAAATGGAAAGGGTGCTCAATCATGGGTCTGCAGGAGTAGATCCTGCCACTACGTATCACTACGGTAAGTCTCATCTCCAATTGTCATTTTACTCATCTGTGAAATGAGAGTCTTTAATAGCTAAAAAAAAATCTTTATTTCCACATTGTTAACTCCTAGTGATATCCCTCACCAAAAATGTCTCCTCATTCTATTAAATTTACTATTAGTATTTTCTTTGGATGTAAGCATTAATTTTTTCCTGTTCCTGTATTAACCTGCAAATGGCCTCGGGATGATAATGTTGAGTTCTACTAGAGTTGGACTCTAGTAGAATAAATTTAGAAAAGCCTTCCATCGATGGTAGGGGGGCACAAATGAAACTTCATAAAAGTAGGAACTTGTGGACTAGAATTGAGGGCATAAAATCCCCTTGCCTTCAGAAATCTGCTAATCTATTTGAAGATACCTCAGTACACAAATAAACATTAAATAACAATTCAAAGCTAAATATAAAATATGAGATAGTACATAAAACTTCAGGGTCTAAATCGATTTTAAGAGGTTCACTAAGCCCATTCCACCATTCTGCAGAAAAGGAAATGGTAAAAGTGAAGTGACTTACATTGTGATGTGATTACAAAACTGTGAAGGGGCCAAGTCAGGATTTTGCACCTTGTCATCTGATGTTAGGTCCTGGGCTCTTTTGGGTACAGAGTGCCACTGAACAGGAACCAGATGAGTGGTGTAGATAATCTACATTTTGAGGGCAAATTTTGTTCCTTGCTCCAATAAGGAGCTGTACTGACATAAAACAATGGCAGAATTGTATGATTTTGATAACGATGACTACATGCTATAACAGAAAAATAAGCCCTCCTGAATTTGGAGCCAGGAAGACCAAAGTTCAAATCTGACCTCAGACAATAAAATAATTATGTGACTTTGGGCAAGGCTCTTAACCTCTGTCTGCTTCAATCAGGATATCTATCTGTAAAAAGGGTTAATAATAGCTTCTACCTCTGAGGTTTTTTATGATGATAAAATAAGATAATATTTGTAAAATGGCTCAGTGTCTGGCATATAGTAAGTGCTTAATTGACACGTTAGAACTTTAAAAAAATTAGTTTCCTCTCCCTTCTGCCCACATCACCTCCAATTAACATATACACACACTAATGAGATAATGTTATTTTGTACCTATGGCAGGAAAGTGAAGATGAAGAAAAAAATGCACAAAGTTATATAAAATAATTGGAAGGAATACAACATACATTGCTCTTTATTTTTCATTTAATATATTCTGCTATTATTTGGCATTACTTCCTGTTTGAGAAATCCTAAAGATGTTTTGTTCCTTGTTTGGTATTTCCTTCGAATCACTTACTTTATTCTACGAAATGAACTTTTGCAGTTCACTTTAAATGTCAACAAGCTTCATAAATAATGAATATAGACTCTGGCTTCTTTGTCCAATTAAACAGCCTTCTTATTTGATCAAATGCTATTCAAGCCTTCTCTTATATTTCCTATTATGCTGCTTTAAAAGTGAGCCTGAATCTTATTGTTTTTGTTTTAATAAGTACTATAGATGGTCTGCTATGTGAAAAAGCCTAAAAATCATCCTTAAATGTTTTAACAATGAAATTAAATCAATATTGAAAGGTCTATAGTTCAAATATTATCTAGGTTATTTCTTTTCTACAAGTTATTTAGGGGGTTCTAGCTTCATATAATATTGTGGTATAGCTGGAGTGGCTGATGAAGTAGTTATGTTGGACCAAGCACCAGAAGACTTGAGATCAACTCTTAGCTCTGTCACATACTTGGTAACTTTCAAAATGAAACCAATTTCTCTGGATCTTTTTGTTTTCTTCTGGAAAATGAGGTGGTTGAGTAGATGTTAAAAGCTTTCCCAGTTCTGAATTCCATAAACACACTCAGATAATAAGACTGTACCATATCTCTGGCAATTATACTTAGTTTAGACTGTGTCTTGTTCCCATTATTGTAAAAAGAAAATGAAAATTTTGTTAGGATCTAAACTGTTTTGATCTTCCTGGAGCTTACATCATACTTGAATCTGCCATCTCCAAGACTAAGCAGAGTGTTACACTTTTAACAAATGCCTTTATGCTTCCAGCCTCCTTGGGAAAGTTTTATTGGGAACATTTGGTAGTTCTGGAATCATTGCATGAAGCAAAGCATACTTGAGCATAAGACATGTCTCTTCATTGTAATTCTTGACTTGTTGGTGGAGACTTTCTCTTCCCTGACATGTCAGGTCTGGAGTTTCTAGGAATGGCCAATATGGGGGCTCTTTTTCTTGAGTCTCTTCAATCAGATAGGCTTCTAGGGTAATTATTCTATGTCACTCACCTACTCAAAATTCCCCAATGGGTCTCTATTTCTTCTAGGATAAATTACAGAGCACTTAGACTGAAATTTAAAGTCTTTTTCATCCTTTCTTCTATCTTCCTTTCGAGGCTTATTTCTTGTCAATCCTTGTCCTGACTTCTCTGCTAGTTGCTCTCTGCATACATCCTTGTACCTTCTGCCTTCATCCATTGCTAGAACATATTTTTTTTTCTCATCATTTGTTTATGGATTCCTTGTTTCCTTTCAAGCAAACCTCAAGTGTGAACTCTAGCATTAGGCTTTTCCTATTCCTCTAGTTACGAGTATTCTCTCCTTTTAGAAATTGTTACATTGATGTGTTTCTACTTTCTTACATATACATTGTAACACTCTCCCTCCTCCCATGGACTATACATTTTTGAGGACAGGGATAATTTTCATTTTTGGGTTTTCCTCTCTAGTGTCTTGTACATAGTAGAAAATGTTTGTGAATTAAATTAATTGAACTGAAAGTATCCATGGAATCTCAGCAGTTGAAGAAGACCTCAGAGGCCATCGAGTAGCTATTCAATCCAAACTGGTAATAGATGAGATGGCATGATGAAACCTTCCAGCTAAACTTAAGTCATGCAAAAGATTCAGTTTTAACAGACAAGACTATAGTTCACTTGAGAAATCATACTCTCCAACAGGAAATGAATCAGTTAAACTATTGTGTAGCTTCAAAATAATGGCAGGGCCAAAGGAATCCAGACTCTGTCCTAAAAAACATAAAACCATCAATAAGCATTTATTCAATACTTAGTATGTGCAGGATGCTGTGCTAAGTAATGGAGATACAGAGAAAGGCAAAAGTAGTCCCTTCCCTCAAATGGCTTACATTCTAATGAAAAGATGATAAATGAATAAATAAGTAAATAAATAAAAGAATGAATGAATGAATGATAAGTACTAAATGAACGTATACATACAATCTAGATGCAAAGTAGATAGAAGGGAATCTCAGAAGAAAAACACTTAATAGAATGTAAGATTTGAGCTCAGATACTAAGGAAGTCAAGGAAGCTCAGATAACAGAGAAGAGGGCATTTCAGGTATAGGGACCACACCCCACAAAAGCACAGAGATAGTAGATGGAGTGTTGTGTTCTAGGTACAGCATATAGGCTAGAGTAGTTGGATCTCAGAACATGTGAAGGGGCAAATGAATGAAAAATAAGGAAGGGGACCAGTTTATGAAAAGTTATAAATACTATACAGAGCACTTTGTATTTAATGTTAGAGATAGTAGAAGGGGACTGAGTAGGGCAGTGGTGAGACTTACATCTTTACAAAGTTGGGGAGATAAATTAGAAGGTTATTATAAAACCTACATGAGAGGTGATATGGTCCTGAACTCGAGTACTAACTGTGAATGGAGACAAGGGGGCCTATATGAGAGAACATAGCATTGACGTTTGCCAGCAGACTGCATATACGAGGTAAGTGAGAGAGGGAAGTAAGGGAAGACATAGAGGTTGTGGATGTGATTGATTGGAAGGATGGTGTCTATGGCAGTGATAAGGAAGCGTAGATGAGGAAAAGGTTTCGGAGGAAAGATAAGAAGTTTTGTTTTGGACTTCCTGAGTTGGAGATAATTATGGAGACATTCAGTTCAACATGTTCAAGAGGCAGTTAGTGATGTGTGACTAGTTCAGGAGGGTGGCTACAGCTGGAAATATACATCTGGAAATAATTTGCATAGAAATGATAATTGAACCCATGGAAATTGATGTGGTCAGTAAGTGAGATAATATAAAACAAAAAGAGAAGAGGGCCCAAGAAACAGCTTTGGGGGAAACCCATACTTAGTGGGCCTAACACAGATGAAGAACCAATAAAATGACTGAGAAAGAGCAGTCAAATAGATAGGAAAAAAAGGAGAGGGCAAGGTCATACAATATAATATTATTTATCTAAATTTTTCTATTTCCTTTCTATTTGGTTTTCTTGAGGATCTCTTTTGGAGGAGCCCTGGGGTTTATCAAGATGACAGCTAACAAACATTGAGGTTCAGAAAGGTGATGGGCACCA
This sequence comes from Bettongia penicillata ogilbyi, assembly GCA_023548195.1. Lineage (NCBI taxonomy): Eukaryota > Metazoa > Chordata > Mammalia > Diprotodontia > Potoroidae > Bettongia > Bettongia penicillata. The sequence continues at coordinate 3,824,847 of JAJHZJ010000349.1, read as the reverse complement.
ATGCTTCAGTTTGGAAATGGGACTTAGCTATTTTGTTCACTCCTTACTCAAATATCAATCACTGTTATATTGAAGTAAACTTTATAATCTGAACACTGACTGGCAGTGGGTCAGCTTTCCCTCCCATTTTCTCTTTGGTATTCTCTAGTCCAACATAACTAATAATAACCAAAGGGAAAAAAATAGCACAGTATAATTTGGAAATACTTACTTTGTTCAGTCCTATTTATAGCTGATCACCAGGCAGACTTGTAAGAAAGAGAAGCTGCACAAGTAATTTCTGATGCATATGGATGAGGAAAATCTGATCTACTTTTTGAATTTACATGAGGTGAGACTTTGGAATTTGGTTTCTTCCAACAGGGAGTGTGGACATGATCACTGGTGACTTTAAGCAGAGGTTGACTCCTCTGGGTCCTAGCAGGGGATGGATACTCATTTCATTGTGGGGGAGGGGCTACGCCAGTTTAAAAATGTCCCCCAGAGTCATGTGGTCTCTGGTTTTTGGTCTCCAATGGTTTCTAGTTTCTGATATATCTTCAATTGTCTCGACTTCTATAGAAATGGAAGAAATGAGTGCAATGAAAACCTTTTTATAGACCCAGAGTGGTTTATTAGGCTAGCCAGGAAGACTTAGGTTCAAGTCCTTCCATTGACCTGTCTTGATTGTATGACTCTAGGCAAGGTCCCAACCTCTCAGCGCCCTTGACGTTGTTGTTGTTGGGTCATGTCTGACTCTTTGTGACCCCACTTGGATTTTCTTGCAAAGATATTGGAGAATTATCATTTCCTTCTACAGCTCATTTAATAGTTAAGGGAAAAAAGGCAAATGGGCTTAAGTGACTTGCTTAGGGTTCCAAGGCTCATAATTATTTGAGGTTGCATCCGAACTCAGGAGGAACAATTTTCCTGACTCCAGGTCTGACAGTCTAAATTAAATTTCAGAAAAGATTATAATCTGTATTGGTAAAGAGAGCTGCCTCACCCATAACTTGGGGTTTACTGGCTAGTTTTCTTTCTTAAAGACTAAACCTTAAACCCAATTCATTCTGGAATGCATAGATTGGACAACAGTAGTTCTCTGCCCAAGCATCATTTAATGGTTATTTTTTAGGCTCTGTAACAGCACCCCAGCATATACGGAAGACCTGCTGTATAGGTTCTTAGATCTACTTCTCTAAAAGAAAAGCAACTTTTGAGGGATCAACAATTTACTTTAATCAAGCACATACATCATTCACTTAATTCAGGGGAAAAAGTCAGCACCCTCAACTTCAGGGATAATATAAACAGAGAAATAAAGACCAACAGACGGGCTTCCAATGGTCTGACTGTAAGCAATACATGCATCACAGATCAATAGACAGATCCAACTGTCTGACCGTTACATACATACATATTTACCAGAGAAAAAAAGCACCAACATCTCGGTTTTTAAAGCCAGGGGGGCACCTTAAGAGCCATTCAGAGTCTCCTCTGGCCAAATAAACACTTCCAATGAGTAAGCACCCAAAACAAAACCTCAACTCAGAGTATAGATACACTTTTCAGTGTCAGAGGATATCATGACCCTTGAGAACCATTGTCTCATTAGAAATTAACAAAAGATGTGGACCTTCCTACAAAACAAGCCTCCCCTAATCAAGCTTCCCTTAATGGGCAGGCCCATTAATGTGTGAGGAAGATCTTTAGCTCTCACTAACTTAATTAACATTACAAGCCCTCCTGGCTCAGAAAGAATGTAAATAGTAGCTGTTTCTCTTTTGGCCAGTATTCCTGAGGGTCTTCCACTCATGGTTTAATTTATTTATTATTTTTTTTTTATTAAAGGGGCCATCCATTGACTCACTTCTTAAAGATGCCTATTCACTGCATGGATGTTGCCTCACTCAAAGTGAGAACCTGAAAAGACTTTAGTTTAAAAGGGCCAGGGTCTCCCATTGCATCCTGGGGGATCTCCAGTCATCTTGACAGATATCTGGCCATTGGACCCAGATGGCTCTGGAGGATAAAGTGAGATTGGTGACCTTACACAGCCCTCTTTCGCTCAAATCAAAGTCAATTGCAAGTCATGCAATCTTCTCCCTCATGTCATGATCCTCTTCGAGAATGAAGGACAAACACAACCTGCCTCACCCAGAAGTTCTCTATACTGCTAAATTCACAGATACGGTTCCTATCCTTCTCCCTCTCTCTTCAACTCTGTACCTATCCCAGGATATACGCTTTGAGAAAACTATACATGCAAGGGTGGTTTATGAATATATGTGTTAGTTTTATTTCTTTAATGCACATGAATCTCTTTGCTACTCTACTCACACTTCAAGAATCTTTCTGCAAAACTATATACATAAAAGTGGGTATTCACCCCCACATATATACATATATATTATTATATATATACATATTTTTACATATTATATATTCATGTTTTAATATATTATTTTATATATTTATTTAAATATTTGTATATATGTATAAATTTGTGTGTATATACATATATGTATATATGTCTGTGGGAGAGTATACACACACACACACATTACAAGTAACCTTTAGACAGAGAACTAATATTACTTGGTATACAATGTCTTAGAAAATATATCAAATAATTTTCATCAAATAGGCAAAAACTCAGACACAATAATATGAAGGAAGTCAGAAACTTAAGTTGGAGTCAGACATGATATAGGATATCTTCCTAGGTTCACTATTGTCTTTTTGATGAGTTTTAAAAATCTCTTTGGCCCAGTGCTCGGGGCTAATCCCCGGCCTTCACTTGGCTACTAAACCAGGCGGCCTCGCCCACTATTCCAGGCGGTAATCTCTCCCGGATCTTCGCCCAATATTTCAGGCGGTACTCTAACACAAGGCCCAATTCCTTACCCCAGACTTCTCTTGGGAACCTTTCTTCCAGGTCTTCGGAGGTCTCCAGTGTGACCGTATGGCCTAGCTGCGCGATAGGGCTATCCCCTCCTCCACGGAGGGAACAATGACTACACCCGAGGATGTCAGTGCTCTTCATTTTATTGATGGCGTCCTGTACAACTCTGCCCAGCATCCCCTTATGTACCCAGCCAGAGCTCCTCCCATGTTCCTCCCTGAGGGCGGAGCCAGCTCCCGTATAGGCGGTCCCAGCACCCGAAGGCGGGTTAACACCCGGGGCATCTTCCAGGCTCCTCAGGGGGCCACGGTCCAGAGCTTGGCTCCTAACATTTCCCCCAGGGGGCCACAGTCCAGAGCTAGGCCCCTAACAGCCCAGGTTTTCCATTTGTAATATAAAGAGGAAATAATGTTAGTTAAACTCACGAGAGAATTATAATGTAAAGCAACAACAAATTTACTTTTCATTTAATAAAGCAGACAAAAACTGTGTTAGCATCATAAAGACATACTCTAGAATTAGAATGAAAGGATCTGGGAACTCATGGATTTGCGTATCCTCTTTATCAGTGCAGGTAGTGTCAATTGGTCTGATTTGCATCCACAGCCTCTGATTGATGCTCCACACAGGAAACCTTCACCATGCTGGAGGTCTTCCACTATTTTTTAGTTTTGTTTTGCTTTTTTTTTTTTTTTTTTTTTACATTTCATGGGTACCTGGGTAGCACCTGGGCTACCTATGCGCTATCTATGATGCTGCCCATCACATGAGTTCACCTTTTTTCCATCATGCATTTCACTGATTATATCCCTTGCACCCATATGACTAATAGGAGGGCAGACTAGGCATTTTTTCTAATCCCTACTAGCTCTCAAAAATCTCCCCAAAAAGGAATTATGTATCTGTAGAGGAATTCTATCGAACCCATAAGACAAGAAATCAAAAAGCTTCTCTGTAAACATCTTTTTGAATTAATACTAGAGGTTTCTAATCCCTAATGTGTTCACTCAGCACCCAGTTCTTTTCAGCTTCCACACCCTAACAGGATGCAGAAATCAATCCATAGACTTGTCCTTGGAAGCTACTCAAGGATTTCTCTACTATTGGAGAGAGTATGTAATTATACCACATGTCCTTCTATCCCTTACTCCACCACAACAAACAGCAAACATTAACTACTGACCAACAAGAAAAGGAAGGAGAGAACAGGAGGAGGATTTAGTTTCCTTCTATAGGTTATGAAAGTCTTTAGGTTATGAAAACTCAGGGATGGAGAATTCCCCCCCCTTCAAACCACTCCCAACCCTCTTATCCTCCAACCTTTCACCACTCTGCAAAGGCAGGAGAAGCTGATTAAGCCTAACCAGAGAAGGTAGAAATTAGAGACAGGGACAAAATTTGGGTAGGGTTGCAGAATGTATGGATGTACTAAGTCTTATGGAAAAGGAACTAATTCTAGATCCCACAGAAATAACTTAGAAATGAGACTAAGGAAGCTGAGGTAGCTCTGAAGTCTATTCCAGGATATATGTGTGCCATCAAAGGGGGAGAAGTCAGAAAGTGACAAAAGAATAGCAAACAAATTGGATAAAATCACCAAAGATGTCAGGAGCTAAAAACTTCAAATTAAAACCTCGAGGAAAAGCAGATAAATCAGAGAAAGATACTTAAATTTGAAGATTAGATGAATACTAAAACATCAAAAAGATGACAAACTTCTGTAAATAAATATTAGCTTGACAAAGGAAATGATAGAATTCCCAGAGGACATGGAATAAGATGTTCCATAATGGTTTAAAAAAGAAATAAAAAAAATCAAGGGAACACGTTTTTTTTTTTTTAATACATTTATTATTTATTTCTTTTTAGCATTTAAAAAAATTGAGCCCCAAATTCTTTCCCTCACTCCCTACACCTTAAGAAGGCAGGCAATATGGTATCAGTTATGCATTTGAAATGATACTAAAAATATTTCCATATTCACTGTTGAAAAAAACAAGAAAATATCACTTACTATCTGAATAGGGCTTCTTACAGAGGGACTCTCAGTTAACATAAATAATTCTTAATTTGCAATTTTGTGCTTTGGTGGAACTGCAGTTTCATCAGGATGGGTACACTATGTTCTACAAATATAAGTCATGGAATCTCCATGACATCCTATCCCATATTTTTTCATCCATGTTTTCCCTATAAATTCTCAGACTATAACTAAGAAATGGCAGTCTTTTTGTTATTGCCAATTTTGACACTCTTACAATAATTTAACTTCATCATTTTTCTGATATCCAAACTTTAACACATTAATGCATTTTTGGTAGATGGAACTGAGGACTGGTACAGCTGTTCTAGAAAGAAATTAGAAATTATGCAAATGAAATTACTAAAATGTTCATAAAAAAAACAAGAAAAAAATGAAAAACTTTTACTTCAGTCTCTATCCAGTATTCAACAGTTGTCATTCTAAAAATGGATAACATTTTTCATCATATGTCTTTTGGAACTATCTTGATCACAGTAGCTGTCTTTCACAGCTGATCATCTTTACAATGGTGCTGTTACTATGTACAATGTTCTCGTGGTTCTTCTCACTTCACTTTGCAGCAGTTCATATAAGTCTTTCAAGGTTTTTTTTAACCATCTTCCTTGTTATTTATTACAGCACAATAACATTCTATCACAATCATATACCACAACTTGTCCAGCCATTCCCCAATTGTTGAGCATCTCCTCAATTTCCCCCTTTTTTTTTTACTACCACTAAAAGAGCTGCTATAAATATTTTATATACACATGTCCTTTTCTTTTCTCTCTCTTTTTTGCTACAGACCTAGTAGTGTTATTGCTGGGTCAAAGGGTACAGCCAGTTTTTAGAGCACTTTGGGCAACATTTAAAGAGAATAAGTGTCAGAAATTATGACCAGCACAACAGAAATAATTAGCAGAAAAATCTTGAGAAGTGAAAGAGACCAATGGATATGGAATATGCTGAAGCAAAAGAGAACATGGAATAATAGAAGCAAAAGGCAGAAATGCTTAAATACAAATGTTCTCTAGGAAAGCAAAGTTTGTCTCTGTATATAAATCACTTAAGGATCATTTATCTTCCATAAGAATATAACAAGTCAAAAAAATATGAATTCATAGTAAGATGAAATAATATAAGAAAACTTTCCAGAACTTTTGAACACAGAAAAACAAAGCAATGACCAAAAGAATCTAAATATAGCTTCCAGAAAAGGAAAAAAATTAAAAAAAATACTTGTTTCCAATTTGAAGAGAGGATGTATTGAACAATTCCAATAACAAACAACAAATTCTGCAAATGTCCATGAAAAAGAAATTAAAACACAAAATTGAGGGAATTTGAATAGCACAAGATTATTTTGCACCCACTAGAAGCCACAGAAGGGAATGGAATTTTTTTTCTCTTGAAAGTTAAGTAGCTCAAGATGTAATCTAAAATGACATACCATGCAAAGCTAATCCTCAAAGAAAAAAAAGGAAGCTCAATAGAAGAAAGGAATTTGAGGCATTCTTGCAGCCTTCAAAACCCAGATGTGAACAGAATATTCAACTTGCAAACCACCCAAAGAAAATAAATACAAGAGAGATAAATAAATACAATTACAAAGAAAAGAATGAATAATGAAATAACTTACCTGGTCTTTTGAGATTGTTAAAAAGAGCAGAAAGAAAAGATTGAACAATGAGGCTTAAATAAAAGATTTCTGAAATACAAAATTTTATGTCATGTGCTCTAGGATGTTTAGGAAAAGTTTGCTGTTCAAGACAAAAAATGCATTATGAAAAGATATCCTGAAACATTTTTCTTTTTGCCACAATTACTGTTGTTTGGGTTGCACTCTGAAGTTTGTTTGAACCTGAAATGCTAATTGAAACTGTAGGCAAACTTGATAATTCCCATGAATTTTGCTGAAAAAATTTCTTCATGAAAGCCCTGCAAAATGACTTTATTGAGTTCTGAATAGCTCTTCTACTGGTAGACAGAAGCAGATGTCACAAACCAAACATCCTAGATTTAATACAATTTTGCATTGGCTTTAATGGACAGATGTTTTGACTATGACATGGCAAGACAAGGATTTGAAATGGTGGATTGGAAAGATTTTGTTCATAAAAGTAATTGCTCTTACATTACAAAGTGCAAGATTTACATGTGGAAAATGTCAGCCTATAGCAGGATGCTAGAATGGATCATGTTACCACAGCCATTGAGTTGACTAGAAATCACCAACATACTTCTGAAGCCCATACATGCATGCAAGACCTAGGACCTTTTTAATAGGCATCACACATGGAATGGCTTTAGGGTTGAGCCTCAAGACCTGAGGCACTATATCTTATAAGTCAACTCTTGATTATATTTGCTTGCCTCAACCACTTTCTCAGTTATCTTTGAATGTATTGTTGTTTTCAAAACTCAGACTTAATTCTTCCTGATCCTCTACATACTTGAAAACCCACCTCAACCTGTGTGCTCAGAGAATGCCAACCAATATGGATTTTAGTCTTTGAATGATGTCTTTAGAGGGGTGAATTCACTAGCAAAAACATAAGTCCTTTGAGGACAAGGACTGTTTTGGTTTTTGTCTCTTTATCTGTAGTGTTTCACCTGACACATAGTAATTACTTAACAAACGCTTGTTAAATTATTGAATTGAAACAACTCATTTATCCAGGCATTTAGGCAACTTTAGCTCTTATCTCTGTATCAAAGAGGAAATGAAAAGGGCTTCTTAGCACCTGGAGCAACAGTCATCTGAAAGGCCCAGCAACTAAAACCAGAGATTCCATTCCTTAGACTTCATGTTCTATTGACTCATTTAACATAAAAAGTAATGCCCTACTAGGTATGTTGATACTTTTTTTTTTAGCCCCCAGCTGACTTAGCAACACATGATGACACAATAGTGGTCCTTAGGGACAGACCTAATGAAAACAAAATGTGAAGCAGCTTACAGATTCATGGAGGAGGGAGACAAAATATTTAAAAAAGTAAGGGGAAAGGTACCAAAATAAATATTCATAAGGATGCAGGTAATCCAAAACAAATTATATTATTATTGATAATATTTTATTTATATCTCATTTAATTAATTGTCATTATTAATAGCTAGCATTTATATAACCTGTATGTGATTTGTAATGGGAAATAGAAGTGAGAACTTGTCTAGATCTATGTTGAACAAGTATCTATTATTTCCTCTATGTGCACACATATGTGTTTATGTACAATGAGAAGTGATAGAATTCCAGCTGAGCTATTTAAAATCCTAGATGCTGCTAAAGCATTGTACTCAATATGGCAGCAAACTTGGAAAACTCAAAAGTATCATTCTTCATGCTAGGCTTCAACAATATGTGAACCAAGAAATATGGGGTGAGCAGGCTGATTTTCAAAGAGGTAGAGGGACTAGAGACCAAATTGCCAATATTTGCTTGATTCTGAAGAAAGCAAAGGAGCTCTCAAAAAAAAAATCTACTTCTGCTTCACTGACTACATTAAAGCCTTTGACTGTGTGGATCATGATAAAAATGTGACAAGTCCTTAAAGAGACAGAAATATCAAATACTCTTACTTGTTTCCTGAATAACTTGTATGAGGGTCAAGAAGCGACAGACATGGAACTAAACATGGAACAACTGTTTGGTTTAAGATTAGAAAAGGAGCATGATAAGGCTATGTATGGTCACCTTACTGAACTTGTACACAGAGTACATATGCAAAATGCCAGGATGGATGAATCAAAAGTTGGAATTAAGATTGCTCAGAGAAATATCAACACTCTCGGATACGCATATAGCATTCTGATGGTAGAAAGTGAAGCCTTTTAATGAGAGTGAAAGAGTAAAGTATAAAAGCTGGCTTGAAGTATAACACACACATACACACACACACACACACATACACAAACAACCACTAAGATCTGGGCAACTAAAAAAAAAATCACTTCCTAGCAAATAGAGGGAGAAGAAATGGAAGCGTTGTCAACTATTGTTGGTAGCCACAGCCATGAAATTAAAAAGAAACAAGTACCTTGCTCCTTGCAAGGAAAGCTAGGATTAATCTGGACAGCATACTAAAATGTAGAGGCATCACCTTGCTGACAAAGGCTATATAGTCAAAGCTGTGGTGCTTCCAGTAGTAATAGGTGACTGTGAGAGCTGGACTATTAGGAAAGGCGAGCACTTCAGAATGAATGTTTTCAAATGTGGTGCTAGAGAAGACTTTTGAGAGTCCCTTGGACAGCAAGGAGATCAAATCAGTCAGTACTTTAAGAAATTAATTTAGACTATTCTTTGTTAAGTCAAGTACTGAAGCTAAAACTTAAATTCTTTGGCCATATATTGGGAAGACAGAATTCCTTGGAAATGACTATGATGTTGGGAAAGAGTGAAGGCAAAAAGAAAAGGGAATGGCAGAGGATAAGATGGATAGATAGTGTGATGGAAACAGTGACAATGAACTTGGACAGACTTCAAGAGATAGTGGAGGATGGAAGTGCCTGGCATGTGATGATTCAGGGGCTCAAGGAGAGTTGGGCGTGACTACACGACTGAACGACAAAATGTATCATATAGTTACATATACAAATATCCTGCTTTGCTCAACCTCAGAAAACTTTCTGAACCTACCCGTAACAAGGTGTTAACCTAGGAACAAATGATTATCAAAACTGGGTTCACTAGAAGGACAGGAGTTATAGTGGAGGATTGTGAAGAGGCTGTAAATTGTCTAATGTATTCCCACTCCCTCACAACCTTTGCTGAGGAAGTGGAAGGCAAGACCTGTTAATCTCTTGCCTTCCTTGTCACGTTGCTACTTCTCCGTGTCATTGAAGACAACAGGCATAATAGACCTTGACGGGAAATACTGTGAAACCTGGAGTTAGACCAGAACATGTGACCAAATCACCTTCTAGATTTAGCAAAATCCAAATTTGCTCATTCCCTTCTGAAAAAAGCTGTTGAAACTCATGGTAGATTATAGTGTGAAAAAGAGTCCAGGCTTTCTGTTCCTGAGTGCCTCAAGCTAGGGTAGCAGTCCATTATGACCCTTATTAATTTGTTGGTAAATACATTTAGTTCCTCACTTGACACTAATAAATGTTGGAAGGAATGAGGTTCAGTCATGGTTTCCCTTGCCTTTGCACTTTGATAAACAGTAGTTGTCTAACTGACGGTCTAGTGACTACATATAAAGCCCCTGTTTACATAGGCTGGGTGTCCATTTCATTTGTGCTTGGTCTACAAAATAAATAGAAAAAGTATGTAGAAATAGAGTTTTGTGAAGTTGAAAAAAAGCTTTTGAGCCACTGGGCAATGGAAAACGACTTCTGTTTATATGTTTCTACCCTTTCTGTCACTTACAGCTGTGTTGTAGCTTATAACTAATCCCTTTTTTTCTTTCCTTTTTTTAAAAATTTACTTTAAAGCCAGGACTTCAAAATGCTTCCAAGCTTTCAGAGTTTTCATTTCTGGACAATATATACAATAGGGAATTTTTTCTAATCTGGGTCTTGTTTAAAGATTTCTATTTAAGGACAAATATTATGAATAAAACAATTAAGATGTGTTAATCCAGTTTTAAAGACTTAAGTGAAAGAAAAATGGGTCTCTCATACAATTATGTTCATATTTGAGAAAATCTCCAGCTTCACTAAGTTGCCCTGATGCCCCCAGCACAGCTCCTTACTCCCTTCACCTTTTTGATGCTACCTCTTTTTAGTCACTTTGAATGGGTATCTGTCACAGTACAATTCTTGTCCTGTTTTATGACACCATGGAATGCTGGTGAGTTAGAGGTGGCAATTTCAGCAAAGCTAACTTCATCTTCCTGTTAAAAGGGACAGGTCTGAATTCTTTTTGACACACTGTATCATCACAGAAATAAAGAAACCTGTTCCATTCCTCTCAAATAGGCCACACAGTGTTTCTTAAAAGCAAAAAACTTCCACAAAACCACCAAAACAAAACAAACCAAAAAACCATGAAAGAAAACAATCCAAACAATATGTAAACACATTTAAAGAATTGGAAGGTAAGTTCACTGACTAGCTTTATTTTAGGAATGCATGATAACAATTTGCCAGGAAATGCATCGTATCCCAGGATGGAAGACTAGACTTACTGGTGTCTGAAGGCCTGAGCCCAGGCAGCCCAGCAGGGGGTAGCCAAGCACTGGTAACTGGGGAGGCATTCTGCTCCATAGGATCCTTTCTTATAGGGACAGAAACACAGCTTGCTTAATCTATAAACAAGTTTACCTTACTAATAATTCAGATTATTTACTCCTTGTTACTGTATTCCAATCCGGTTATCAAAAGCAACAAGGTTACCGGAATCTTCTACACGTGATATGGGTAATTGGGAGTTCACCTAAGGGACAGAGAATTAATTTGCTTCACCCCAAGCTTTAGGGTGATGATTTTTGCTTTTCATTTTCATATTTTTTACCTTTCTGCAGGAAGGGCTCAGCTTTGCCTTTTGGTGGCAGTAATGAAGACAAACAGCACAGGCCAATGAAATCCAACTGAGTCACCAGGTTTTGAAAAACCATGAGGAAACATCCCATGAGCCTTCCCTTGAGACAACATAAGGCTGGGCAACTGAGCCCTAAGACAGAAGGTTAATGGCCAGTGTCTTTGTGGAGACGGCAGCTAACTATAACCATGGGGATCCTTGGTCAAGGGGCAGGGGAATATGACAAGCCGCATTATTTTGGGGGGTAGGAGGACACAGTATGTGAAAAGAATGACAGTCATTAGGAAAATAATCGTCTGAAGAAGTCAGCCCCCATTTACGTGTGTGAACTCCTGCTATCGCTGACCACTGGGAAGCATTCATCCCGTCTGCAGGACTCCCTTTTGGCTTGTTGCTTTTGCACCCATGCCATGTTAGGGGGAAGCTGCTTTCCTTTGTTCTGTTTTCTCCCAGTGCAGTGAACCCTTACATTATGAGCTTCTGGTGGAGTTCTAACCTCTAATATACAACCATTACATCTTATCTCACATCCTAAATTACTTTAGAATCCAATTATAAAATCCCCTTTCCTTCAGTTGCACACAACTTGCCACATTACTGAAATGCTGGGTAGCTCTTTTGTTTTTCTAAATTAATAATAACTACCATTTTCCGTCTGCTCTTTTCATGGAACTCTTTTATATCACCACACAGCCTTCTATAATGCATATGATCATCCCTTTTGAATTTCTGTTGTGCTGGAAAAAAGCTCATGATGATTTAAAAAAAAATTCATTGAAGATCTGTCCATTGACTTTCTGGATCCAAACATTTGAAACTCCTTGATCCTTAATGGGGGATTTTTTTTTTTTAACTTATCAGTTACATTTTCACTGCTGCAGTGCTTTGCCTCAGTGAAATGGCAATCCATCACTTTTAAGGTTTCAAAAGGTTAGCATGGATTTTGTATTGTTATTTTAACATTTTCATTGATTGTAAACTCCTGGCTCTCCTAAAGTTTCCAAAGCATAAGTGACATTTCCAATACAGTGTCCCAACTTATGGTTCTCGCATCCACATGAGAGAAGATGACATGCTGAAGGACAAGAGGCATCATTCCATCTCTAAGAAAATATGGAAAGTGGGAGGTTAAAAACTTTTGGAATAAAAAATAAACGTTCTAGTGACATTCCTAGGACTATTCAGTATAGCAGGGGCATTTCTCCCAAACTATTTATCCACCCCTAATTCAATTCAATACATATTTATTAAGTTTCTAGTTTGTGCCAGGTACTGTGCTAATAACTAGTAATTCAAAAAGAGATAAAAGATAGCTCCTGCCCTCAAGGAGCTTACAATCTAATGGGGCAGACAACATTCAAACTATATATACATATGTATGTATATGCATATGTCAAGCTATATATAGAATAAATAGGAAAGAGTGAAAAGAGGGAAAACACTGAAATTAAGAGGATTTAGGTAAGGCTACTTGTAGAAGGTAGAATTTTTGGTGAGATTTAAAGGAGTTCAGGGAGGTCAATAGTTGGAGGGAGAAGGGAAAGCATTCCAAGTATGTGGGGCTACCAGAAAAAATTCCAAGTGCCAAGACATTGAAGATGATAAAAGTTTTTAGGATAAAGGTTTATATATTTCTCATGAAAACATGGCAAATTCAACTCAGATCACACAAACTGACCTGATCTGAGACACTTAAATATTGAAAGAAGCTATGATTGAAACATAGTTATTTTTCTATCTGGTGGATTCTTATAACTTTGAATCTCAGTTGGAAGAGTATGTTCTACATTTTTACTACATATTATTAGTTTTAATTATATATTATATTTATTATATATTATGTAATCATTATAATTATATATTATATATTAAAATCATGTATTAGTATTAGTAATATATTAAAATAATATATTAGTAGACTATGAAAGTATATTTATATTATATTAATATGCCTCCTAGTCCATTCCCCAAAGATGCCTTTTGTTCAGATATGAATTCATAGCTCATCAGCCAAAGTTCTGTTTTTTGATTTCCTAATACGTGAAGATTTCAACAGAACTCCTGATAAGTTCAATAGAACTCTTCAGTTTGAAGTCTGTACTATGAAGTCTTTCACACATGCCTCTGAGGAATATATTATAGCTATCAGAGGGGAGTAGACATGTAGAAGAGTGAAAAGCCCTGGATTTGGAGTTAGGACCTGGATTCAAATTTTGATTTTGATTTTGATACTTGGTATTCATAAGCCACAGACAATTCAATTGATTTCTCTGGATTAGGTTTCTTCATCTGGAGAATGAAGGCAGACTACCAGGGGTAGGGAACTTGTAGCCTTGAGGCTATATAGGGCCTTTTAGGTCCTTTCAGTGATTCACACTTGAGGACCCAGAGGGTTCATGTGGCCTTGAGGTTACAGGTTCCCCAGCCCTGGACTAGACAATATCTAATTTCCTTTCCATTTCTTAATCTATGACCTTTTGATTTAAACGTTCCTAAAATGAACCATTAAATTTCAATCAAACATTGAAATAATATTTTTAAGTGGATATTTTCATATCAATTGTGACCTGAAGTTAAATTTTTATCTCCTAAAGTATTAAATATGTGAACTTCTAGTCTTGTTTCCTTGTGTATCTGCACATACACACAAACACATATGAATTTTCTGTGACCAAATATGAAGAGTCCTGATTCAAGGGACAGAGGCCAGCTGATGAAGCTCCCAGTGCCATATGAAGTCCATGTGACACTGTCCAGGAAGCTAGACTAATAATTAAACAGTGTAACCTGTAAAAAAATGGAATATGCAAAACCCCCAGAGCAACATGATTACCATCATGGGTAACAACCAAAGGTGTGTTAGAGCCATCTTGAACCAGATCCTGAGAACCTACCTCAATTATCAGCAAATGTTATAAATCAGGACTTTATTTGTTGATAGTCTAGACTTAAGAAAGTAATGGAGAAAACGTTAATAATGCAATTAAATCTAAAAGTGTCTTATGTACATTTTTTCTCCAAGAGCAAGTTAAACATTTACCAACACATGATTGGAAACAAATTAATGAGGAGATCTCAGGAAAAAAAAAAGAAAGGAAACAATGAAACATTCATATTGAAAGGGCATTCTTCCTTTTTTATGCCAACAATGCATAAATAGCTTTCCATGCTATTTTGAGTTGTTTTACATAGTAAATCCAAGCACTTTAAACTACGTCCTGTCCATATGGAAAGCAGCCAAGGGCGCGTCTATGCTAGTCAGTTTGTACCTCTGTAGCTACATTTTAACATAGTCATTTACTCACCTTTTAGCAGAGAAGCAAATCTGCATGTGGGAATATAGCCCTTTCACACAAAAATCTCTAACTTTCCTTGTAGCAGGTGCATTCTAAAAGGTCAGCTCTTGGATTTATTGGGAACATGCAAGAGAAAGGTTCCAATTTTTTCCCTTTAAGATTTCTCTCTTCTAAGAATTGACACCCTCTACCATAGTTAACTGCTCTTTTCCTCAGACTCTCCACCAGTGTGTTCCACCAGCTCTCCAGTCTTGTCTTTATTTCTAGTGTTTAATGAGACCATTGCTAACATGTAGGGGGGAAGAAGACCTTTCTTCACTGTAGAGATTTAACACAAACATCTTGGGGTAGGTTACAAGTAATAGTAATAGTAATTCTCCCTACCCCATGCATTTCTTTTCCAATCAAGGGTGCCATTGAAATCAAGTGTGGGTGCTGCACATTGAATTAAAGGAAGAAAAAAAACCAACTAATAGGTATATATGCATTTTCCCCATTAGCCTAGAGCAATACCAAAGGTAGGGGAAACTGAAATTTATAGGGTGCTGACACCCCTGTAATAACATAGAACAGCTGAGTTTAGCACTTATTTAGCAATAATAATTATTATTTAGAATTGGAAACTAACTAGTAGCTTCTATTCCCTTGTGGCTGTACTGCAAAGGAGCTGCCACACCCCACCCTCAACCCTACACCCTCTAACCCAATCGGCAGCAACCCCACAATCTCCTTCTCCTGAGCCACAGATTTTTGTGTCTCAGAGTTCTTCCCTATTCTCTCAATGGAATTTATATAAACACGTTGATTTAAGGCCCTGGTTCATGTTGCTCCTTTCAGTAGGTTTGAGAAAGCTTGCCCTGGGTGACAGGCTTACACCTCAGCATTCTCTAGTTTTTTGATACCTTTCTCTACTTTTTAGTAAATTTGAGTTGTAGGTGAGAAGTCAGTTGACAGGTACATTGTCTCCAAAATCCTTTCTAAATTTAAAATTTTCCAGTCTGTCTCTAGCAGCAAGCAGACAGATGTTGCACATATGACCTATAATATAGATATTGTTTTATGCAATATGTACCAGAGAAACTCAGCCTTCTAAATGAGTCTTTGAGCTGCTGTAGTTTGGGAGATGCAAGCGCCCTTCAACCACAAGGGCACCACTTGGTGCACTGTAGCTTCAAATTACTCCAAAGTGACCTAGAAGCCTGAAAGTGTTAAGGTACCTTTCCAAAATGTGGAACACATAGCAAGTGATTAGGGATTTGGGGGTGGAGGGAGAAGAACCCTGACTGAATGTGTCTCAATCGTTAGTATAAAAAGAGAGACCTTTCTATAGCAGACCTACACAACTTGGCAGTAATAGGAGCCAATATTAAAACAGGCTAAACTTCTTTGTGCCACAGATAGGTTAAACTAGAGACAGGTCAAGGATGGTTGGTTGCTGCAGATCATGTGACAAACAGGAGAATGTGCAGTGGCTACCCTACATTGTTCATGGATTGCCCAAAATCCTTTGGCAGGCCACAAACATTATATTGTTCAGGGCTGCTCTATAGCAAGGATTCCTCAGCTCTTCTCTTTCCAACACACATTTTGAGAACAGTAACCATAGTACGCCTCCCTGAAATGTATCACTAGGGGATTATTATGACCTTTCCAATGAAAGCTATAATTTAAAGGCACAATTCTTCACCTTTTAGAATGGAAATGGAACTCTAGTAATATCAAGCACATATATGATGCCGTGAAATGGATCAAATGTCATCTCCTTTTAGATTTCTTGATTTTCAAAGAAAAATAATAGTAAATTCAATTTATTTTCCATATTAAGTTCACGACTGCTTTATTACTAAACAAGAGCCATAAAGTCCCATATCATTTTTAATGTGGCTAAACATTATTTCTTGGTTCTAAGCTTAGACAAAAGAAACAAACAAAAAGTTTTAAAAGCCTATTAAGGAGTCTCTGTTTTGGGATATAAAAATGTTCTTACAAAACAATAAATTGATCAGTTGCGTATATGAAATAGGTACATATAAATTAATGTATGTAATGTAATATATGGAGGTTTAACAATACACGGAAGAATGCAGAACTTCAAAGATGGTTCTTGTTCACCTAATCTACAATTTTTGATAAAAAGAGACAAAGCTGAGAAATTCTATGAACTCAGAGCATAAACTTTGGGAATCAAAGCTGATATATGTAGAATGTAATTTGTTTTCCTGCATTTTATTAGGTAAGCTTATGCTTCCTTACTTCATTTTCAAAGTATCTTCATTACCATGTCAAGTGATTTGGAAATACCTTTGTGAAATGCTAAGGTATGATGATTAAGTGAAATTGTTGTCTGTGAATCAGTTCCCTAGTTACGTCCAGAGTACTATTTTTTCTAGGAAAAAAAACCTATATGGCAAATTACTATTTTCAGAATGAAAGAAATGTCATAGGCCATTGAATTAGGAATAAAAGAAAAATCTCTGCAATGGTACATATTTAGAAAATACTGAGAATGTGTCTTTCTCCCCCTGAATTAAAGTTCAAGGTAACATTTAAATGAATAATTATTTACCGTTTTGCTAAATGCTGACATCCATGGCAGCCATCATATATTAGTACAAATGCTTTTCTGTTTAGAATGGCTCATTAGTTTCTTTGTGGGGCAGCACTGGTTTTAAGATTCAGATTCAAAATCTCCTCTGATTTTGCTGTTCCATTTCTGGCAGCAGGCCAGGGGCAGATATGCATAATATTTCACTGTTAGACCTTGCAAACATTATATCCTGCTGTGCTAAAGAAAACATTGTGTTTCTTACCACATGAAAATAATCCATCACTTTTCAATCAGCACACACACAAAAAAATCCCTACCTGTTTTTTCCATCAGACTCAAGAAAAATTAATGGCCCTGATGTGAAAGGTGGACTCTCTGTACATGATCCAGTAAAGTACAAACTAATCAAAATATATCTAGCATCTGATTTGAGAAGCAAGATGGAACAAAAGAGGTGTGATGAAAAAATAGTCCCTGCTCAGGCCCATACAACCTTGTTCTATCAGTGTTAACCTTATTTATTTTAAATGTGGAAGGGCATAAATAAAATATCAGAGAAGAGATCAGTTGTATTCACTCAATTCAAATAGATGCTGCATGTTTACATAGACTAGATATGTAAAGACATCAACCACGGAATGGATTTGGATTTTGTAATGAAAATACTTTGAAAAAGTGACCAAGGGTAAGCTATAAATCCCTACTGTTGGCCACTAGGCCAATATGTTAAGCTAGAAGAAAAGTTTACCCTCTGGACTTGAAATACCTGTCTCTTTTGTCAACTCCTTCACTCCCATTAAAAATGTCTTTTTTTGCCCTTAGCATGCTTTCACCCAAGCTAGCCTTGGTTGAGGCAGGAACAGTTTTATTTATAGGGTCACATGACCTTGTGTTGACTCAACACAGACCTAGCCATAAAGAGGCAGAAGCCATCTTGCATGGAAATGAAAAGCTTCCTCCAGTTTTAGATCTTGCTGAATACATCTGTTTGAATCATTTGGTTCCACTTGGTGCACTGTGCCTCAAGAGGGTTTGCAAACTCTTTTACTTCCTTACTAATTTGGCTTCAGGTTTTTTCACCCCTCCCCCCCAATAATCTATGTGTTCTCCAGAATGTCCAATATATCTAAAAGATGTAGTCAAGAAATATGTATTTCCTATAGCATGATTCAAAGCCTAAGGAGACACAGTTTCACACATGTTCTATTGTCTTTTATTTTATTATAATAATAGTCTCTTGATCAGTTTCTCTGACCTGTGTTTCTCTATAGTTCAAACCATTCTATATACTATTGCCATATTAATTTTTTTAAAACACTGCTTGTATTGTATTCTCATTGCCTTTAGGTGAAAGTCCAGTGTCTTCAGCCTTCCATGGCCTTCCTTATTCTAGTACCTAACCTACTTTGTAGCCTTACTTTCTACTCAAATCCTAGATTCTAACCACATTTTGTATCTTTACCATGGACTTTTTTGATTCTTTCCAACCATTTCTCATGTTGTCCCCTTGTCTCCATCTATTGAAATCCAATCCTAAGATCCAATTTAAAACCCACCACTATCATGAAACCATCTTCATTCCTTAGCCAAGAGTGATTTCTTCCTCGGTATTCCAATACGACACTTATAATACCAGCCATGTTCTCATATACTTACCTTGTATTGCCTTTATTATAGTTTTTAAAATTTCTCATTTCTCATATTATATAATAAGCATACATTGGGAAGGAACCATGTCAGATTCATCTTCATAGCCCTTATAAAATGTGATCCCTGTGGAGTATTTCAGAATTGCTTCCATGACCCACATTCCTCTAAAAAACAGTGCCTTGATTTATTCCCCCACTGACAAAGCCCCCATGGTAGCTGCAGAGAAGCAGTTTTGGAAGTCTAAAAAAACCCTGTAGATCACCTTCCCCACAAAGAACATTGGACAAAGGTTCAAACATAGTTACTAAATCCAGGCAATTTATTCATTCTCATTATCTTCATCATTTCCTTCTCATTTTTATATTAAGTGGAGCTCAGAAATAATTCTGGAACATCACTATACTGCAACTATTCTTGTATGTTTTGTTTGCAGTGAACTGCATGTCAAGTGGATGAAATATAAAGTCTGGTAACTGAATAAAAGCACTGGGATGGAGGGACATCTCCTAGAGCCTTAGCAAAAGCATTTTGGGGGCCAATTCTGGTAGCAGACATGATGATAAAGGTGATATACTTCTTCTTGTTTCCACATGATTAATTTCTTCTGATGCTTTCAGGTGTTTTCAGAGCTTTTAATTCCAAATAGTTTGGAACTTATGTGCATTAATATGGCAATGGAAATGAAGAACATTCTCAAATTTTTTGGGTAATGGTTATGCCCAGGGAATTATGAACAATAGTTTTATCTGTATTAATATTTTATTTCCCATGCAGTTTATTTGTTGAATTCTCAGTCATTTTGAGGTTTGTACTTTTAATACAGTGATTTGTCAGTTGTTAGTTCATGAAGAATAGTAAGCCTTTGACGACTTGTCCACTTCCTTATGTCTTTCTATATAATATGTAAGTGTTATATGTTTGCAATGCTTAGTGATATTTTGCACAGTTTCTATCATTTCCTTACAAAATCCACATTCATTAACAAATGAGTTCTTTGAGGATGAACTTATAGGTTCTGGTTAATACTAACACCATCCTTTAATGCTACCAATAACTCCCTTGGTTTTGGAAAGTAGCCTGCTTAGCTTTGTTTAACACTTCTTTGATGATTTTGTTTAACATTGTTTAACCATTATTTAACACTTTTTTTGCCTTCTGGAATTAACAGAAGGCATAATACATTGGAAAAGGTAAGAAATAGTAATACACCATCTATTGAGAATGCTTCAATACAAAGAGTTCAGACTCTCAAAGTGAGCAAACCATGGGTGGATGTAAAGTGGACTGAAGATATGAATATTTTGATTATGCATCAACACTGTCTTACAACAAAATTGGAAACAGATCCCAGAAGTTATAAAAAAAACTTCAATTTTTTTTTTGCCAAAATTACACTCAATCTCAAGTCCCACAAGAATATGTTGCTGATCACTGCCTAGCAATAGTAAAAAAAAATAATTTCATCTCTAAAACTAAATTAAGGTAAATAAAAAATGGAAATGAGGGCTACTAAAATTTGGAGAGATGAAAAGATGAAGCCCTTGAGCCCTTTGAAAATCTTCACTCCTCACAAACTTAAAAATATATATATTTTAACAACAATCTGATAAAATAGCACTGATTATCTTAAGTGATTTGAAAAGATGAATAAACTTATATTAGACTTTTGAAAAACCCTTTTGTTATTTGATGGAATTGATCCAATTGGCCAACTAATTATGTCAAAACACAGTAATTTTTAAAAGCTGGTATCACCTTTTTATTCCATAAATTAAAAATATAGTAATTTTTTAAAAGCTGGCATCAGTTATTATCATTGTGAACGAAAACATTTTCATAGACAGAAAATATTTAAAAGAAACATTTCAGGACCTATATGAAACAGAATATCTGGTACTTATTGCAATGGTTAGAAGCATGGAAGGAATACCTCTAATTTACTACCGGAACAGAAGCAACTTTAAAGCATTTACATTTCCTTTTTTCCGCACTTATGTTTAAGCCTTTGACTCAGTTCTGCACTCATGACTTATCAATGTATTGCGAATACACATACACACCAATAAAAAAAGAAAAAACTTTTCCTGAATCTGAACTTCTTCTCTACTAAGCCGTCACTCTTAACAGACCAAATTTAGTCTGGGGAAACCTTTCATCTGAAGAAAAAGATTAGACTCTTCCTTCAACTCTATTTATGCTCCTACACTGAACCTCAAGAGAAATTACTTATAACTTAGATTTGGTTCATATCCCCCCTGAAGGGGATGGAAAGACATTCAATGTAAAATACAGTTGAAAGCTGGAATAGTTATAGACAGGTTAAAAACAAGAGACTCACAAGTGTGCATTGAAAAGTACTTAACAAAGTAACAGTAACAAACATGGTATTCCAGAAAGCTGACACAAAATATAAAAGAAAGAAGTTTGCAAGACTAATAAATTGCAGGAGTTTTAATTTTATTTCTTCTCTGTACTGTCTAAATTTCCAAAGTCCATATCTGCTAGAAAGACAGGTCAAGAAAAAATCCCTTCCTCTATTTGGTGGCCATTGTCGCTGATGTCAGAACTCATCCTGTTAAGCAGATCTCACTGAAAGACCCAGCACCTTCAGACCTATTGAATTTGAAAAGTTTCCTGAAAGGCTGAAAATATCTTTATCAAGATTGCTACTTATTCACATATATTTAGGTAAATAACACAGAACAGAAGAGGCAGCTGGGGCCCAAAATCTAGATTCAGGCTTGTCTAAGCCAACACATGTGCTTGTTAGTTGATATATGCTCATAGTGATCTAGTTCTTCTGAGATTAGAGAAGAGCGAACTCATGGGAATCCCAAGAAAGGAAAAATAATTGTCATACATTGAGTCCAAAAGGAAAGTTAGAGGATAAAGTCACTTCACTTTCTTTTTAAGGTCGACTAAGTCAGTGGCTTTTCCTACACAGTCACACAGGAGATTGTTTCTTCATCTGAACATGCAAGTCCTTCAATTCAGTGTCACTCACATGCTTGGAGGTTGACTGGGGAACTCAACACACTGTTTTGGGGAAAAAATTCCTCTTGCATATCAATTAGACACAGGTATAGTGAGAACACAAGAATATTTGATATCCATAGGGAAAATTGTTCGCTGAAACTCATCAACAGCCTAATAATGTTAAGAACAGTCAATATAGAATCTCCTGCATTCTGCAGGGAGATGGTTTGGGACAGTTCAACCTAGTCTTAAATCCAAACACTCCCTCCCTCCCCCCAGTAGAACTATGTATGGCTTCTAAATTGGAGAGGTTTTGAAGCTACAATATCTAACCAATTTCTTGACATATATAGACTATATCGAGCTATATAGCTCTACTGAAAAACAACTAAATAACTGATTTATCTTAGGCTATATTTCTCCAATGATAGAAGAATATTATGTGGACTTAGTAAAGATAAAATTGTTAACGTACGCTGAGGAGAGATAGTGAGGTAAATTTGATTCTTGAAATCAGATGAAACTAATGGATGAATACAATGTGTATAAATACCCTGGTCTCTTCCAGAAAAGACTTATTGAGCATAGAAATATAGAAAGTGTTGTGACTGAATAGGTTAAAAGACTTACTGGCATTATGAAATCAAAATTGAATGGGATGAACATGTTTAAATATCTACATTTTTTCAATGTTTATTTTATTTAAATTTTTTATATAAATGTAGTTTCAATGTTTACATTCAGATATGTAAATTGGAAGATATCAGATTTTAAAATTATTTTAATTTAACCCCCTCAATATAAGAAAACATAAGAGTCTACTACCCTAAAAAGTTATTAAAAAGTGAACGCTCCCTTGCCAAAAAACATTGATAGTCATTCTCAGATCAGATGATAAATAAACAAGTGAAAAACCTACAGAGATACTTTTGTAATGAGCAGACATTGCTTCATGTAACAATAGTAAAGGTTAATAACAGATACATGAATTTATTGAGTGTAACTGAAAGTTGTTTACCTCTGGATGAAGCCTAAGAAATATGTAAGATGCAAGAATAGAATGAGAAAGCTGTTTGTGGGTAACATTTGCATGAACTCAGTCATGTTAACAAGTGATCACTAAACAATGACTGAACCATGTAGATTTAGTTAGTAGAAATAGAAGGATTTTGATAGCAATATAAAATAAGGTCATTGTCACTAGAATTATCCTTAAGGATCCAAGACCCAGCTATCAATGTGGATTATGGAAGGAAATGATAGAAACTGAGCTATGTCTCTTCAGACTGTAAAAAGTTAGTGCCTACCAAAAAAACCAAACAAACCAAAAAAAGACCTACCTGATCTTTTCCTTCCCACCTGTATTAGCACCCTCAACAGTAGAACTGAAATCTAGACTTCCACACCTGGAATTTCAAGATTAATTAATCCACTCATCTTTGAAGTTCCCAATGTCAGACCCAACCTAGTGGCTTAGTGACTGAGTTAATGCAAATTAATTTACTTCAATCACTATATCTTCTTCCTGGTACATAGGTTCATATGAGGTTAAATTTTTTTTTATAAGAATACTAAGATATTTGGAATTTTTAATACAGTAAGCCTTATAATCAAAAGCTCTTTGGGGGAAATTATCATAACTTTCAAGAGAATAAAGAGATACTGAGAACAGAAAGTTTGAGACCACTGGACTAGACTATGCTTCATATCTCATCAGGCCATGCAACCAGGCTATTGCCCCCTCTACTTGCCATCTCTGAACTGCTCCATCCCTCCTAGACCAGCACCTCCCACACAAACCCATAAACTTCCCCCTTTCCCCCTCTTTCTTCATTCTACCTCTGTGAAACATTCCATTATAGTCACTATGCCTCATGTATGTGTGGTCTTTACTTCTTCAAATATATACTTATCAAAAACAGAAGATGTCTCTTTGTAAAATATAGATGCCCACAGATCTGAGCACAGTGCCTGGCACCGTAAGTACTTAATGCATACTTTTCCACTTATATTACAAACATCACCCCCATATTACAAATAATGATCTTACAAATCCAGACCAGAGAATTCAATCAATGAACTGTAATGGATTGAGAGTATCACCACAGAAAGAACTATTGCCAACACTAATAGCCTGAATTCAATAACATTGATACATAAATATTTAAGAATAACATTGTAGATAGTTTAGGCAGCTATGTGGTATTGTGGTTGTATGGTTTTGTGTGGTTTCTCTTTTGTTCTCGCAGAGGACCATGACATCAGGGAGATCAGGGTGATTAAACCGAGATGACCAACTCTGGATGAGAAGAACTCTACAAGCAATGACAAGATTATTTCCACAGGGGAGTAGGACATAGGATTTACTGGAAAAGATTTTGATTCAAGATACCACAGGGGTGAGGAACCTATGGTCTCAAGGCCACATGTGGCCTTCTAGGTCCTTAAGTATGGTCCTTTGACTAAATCAGATTCAGAGAGTCCCATGTGGTCTCGAGGCATCAGGTTCTCCACCCCTGCAAGAGTAGGACAAATATTTCATTGACTTGCATAGAGTATATGATGTTTGCCTTTTGATATTAGTCAAATTATTATCCTCAAAATATGGACTATTTTCCCTTCTAGACATAATATGGAGAGCGGATACATTTTTAAAAAGGTGGAGGTAGAGGGACCGCAGACCTCAGAGATAAGACATCAATAAAAAGTTCTTTTTTTTCCTTTTTAATTACGACTTTTCCCCCCTTCCACCCAATTACATCACTGGAAAAAAGGAAAAAAAACTTTGAATGAAGAAGCAGTCAAATAAATTAATTACCATATTGCCTATGTACAGAAATATTTGTCTCATTTTGCGTGTTTTTAGTCTATGACCTCTCTGTCAGGAGATGAGTACCGTTCTTTATCATAGATTCATTGATCAGAATTCTTATTTTTTTTAAATTGTTCACTTTAATAGTGTTGTTTTATAAATCATTCCCCCATTTCTTCTCACTTTGTCTCGGTACACAGAAGTCTTTTATAAGTTTCTTTGAAATTGTCCTTTCATTTCTTTTACTATTCAAAACATAATGTATTCAAACCATTCTCCAATCGATAAATGCTCCCTTAGTTTTTACTTTTTTCCACTACAAAAAGAGAAAGTGGAATACTGAAAAATAAAGAAATGCCTCTTCTCAAAAGAATGATGATATGAGTTTCAAGGTTGCCATCAGGTGAGACATTGTCCAAAAAATGTCAAAAGATGAAAAGATCAGTAGTGTTGGTTAGTTATTCCCCAAGGTGGTGATGGTGAGGTTTTAGGAGATTATTGAGGCAGATATTTGTGGTCCTAGTAAAAATAGGAAGGTATTTTTTTCCTCCCCAGACTATGTATTCACAACATAATTGGATATCTTACTAGATTTATTGAATAGCTGATCGCTATTAATTTTTGGTCATTTGTGCAAATGAAATAGCGTTGCTGGAAAGAATGTAGGAAGCATTGCTAAGGATTATTATGATTTGGTTAGAAAACTAAAGACTTTAGGGACATAGTTGATATTTTCTTCACTGCTACAGTTTTAAAACATGGACTTTCAAAGAGAAAGGTAGGTTTGATAAATGAACAACAGACCTGATAATTATAGCCTTGGAAGTGAATGAAATAAGTAATCCAATAGAATATAAGAGAGTAATAGGATGAATAAGAAAAAAACTAACATTTTTGTGTATCTTCTAAAAAGTAAAGACATGCAGAATAAAAATGGGAGGCTGAAACAAAATTTGCTGTGTCAGATGAATCCCCAAAGGCAAAAATTGCAATCATGCTTTCAGACAAAACAAAACCAAAAATTATAATATCCAGGGTTATAAACAGGCAAACTATATTCTGCATAAAATTTCTATAGATAACAAACAAATCTCAACACCAACTGGCATAGCACCCAAATTCATTAAGGAAAAGTTAACTGAATTGGAATAAGACATACATTAACATGATAATTTTAGGAGACTTAATGTTCCTCATTCAGAGTACCCTAGGGCTCTGTGCTTGTCCATGTACTATTTAACATTTTTTTTCAATGACTTGGATACAGAAATTAGTGGCAGACTTATCAAATTTGTAGATGACAAAGTTCAGAGAAAACTGACATACTGAATGGCATTTGGGACTCAAAAAGATCTTAACAAGTTAGAACTTTGTGATTATTATAAAGATTCCCATGTGGGCTTAAACAAATCAACTTAATAAGTATAAGATGGAAGAGATCTTACTTGTTAGCCATTTGACTGAAAGGTTTGAAGATTTTAGTGGATATTAAGCTCAATATGAATCCAGAGTGTGATAAGGTAGTAAAAATACACTTTCATTCTTAGGTGGTATTGAGAGGCATGCAATTCAAGAGTAAGGAAGTAATAATTCTACTGTAGTTCTTTGGTTGGAACCCATCTAGAATATTTTATTTAATTCTGGGAGCAATTAAAAGAAAGAGAGCTAGAGAGCACCCATAGGTAGGTGATCAGGATGGTTAAGGGCCTCAAGAATATGTTATTTGAATTTTCTTCCTACTCTGAGATTCTCTGGTTCTGCAATTCTGTGACGAAACCATACAGACATCCCTTGGGATTCTCTCCTGTCAGAAACAAAGTAAACAATACATTCTTGGCTTGGCTTAATGACAGCTTCTTTCTTCCAAAGTCAGGAGGAAAATTTATCGTCTAAGTAAATTTAAATACACCTAACCTAAGCATCATCTATATATTTACCCAAGTCATTAGCAAGTTCTGGGGACTTGGAAAGAAAATACATTGCCTGAAAAATATGTTGCTGGTTTGATTTTTATTAAATAAACATAGTGGATACAAGTATTAATGAAATTTAAGTGACTAGAATATGACATTGGGTAGATATACTGTCCCCCCTGCCCCCCCAAAAAACCCAAGCAAAAACAAAACAATACCAACAATGAGAAATGAAAATTTAAATAGCACAGATGCCTAGGGGACTTAAGAAGAGATTTTGCATATTGACTTTGAGTCTAGTGATACTTCTAGTTCTAAATCCACTTAAATATGCTATCCTTTAGCAAATACTTTATTTTGTCCACTTGAGATTTTTTTTTCAAATTGTTTCCCAAAATCTAGGTAACCTATAGTTATAGTATTCTTCTGATCAATCTGGTCAGAGTAGGAACTCAGAGTTGTCTGGCTATGGACTGTCTGAAGAAAGAAAATAGTAGGAACCTTGGGGAGGAGGAGGTGGTTCTTCTCAGAATTCTTGTTATAGATGAAAAGAAAAGAAAAGAAAGGAATAGTCAGACACATTCTAGAATTTGAAAAGGTGATTTAAAAGAATTCATAGAAAGGATAGGCAAATCTAAAATTCTAGAGGGACCTAAAGTTCTACAGTGGAATAATGACAGGGATATAGATAATTAAAATGATAAGTGATAATGATTAGGAAACACATCCATGTGGGAAAAGTATTTAATAAAATAGTTTACAATATTCTTGGCTTTAAAGGTTTTGGAGACTGAAATATGTGTTGTTGATTTGATTTTCATTAAAGAAATATCATGGATGTGGGTATCCTTGAGATTTGGTCAGAGAATTCATGATGGGAATATGGCTCTGGATAGATATACATTATTCAAGAGAAATAAGATAAGCAAAAGACTGTATGTTAAAAAGAATATTGTCATATGGAAAAGTCAAGAGAATGGAGAAAGGTAACATAATAGAAAATGTTTGGGTGAAGATCAGTGGAAAAACAGAAATGATTTGGTCATTGTAGATTAACTGGACAGAAAGAGAAAGTAGATGAGGAGTCAGGAAACAGATCATAAGTCTGATATTGACATGATACATTATTATTGAGGGACTTAGATTATCAAAACATCTGTCCACAGCTTTCTCTGCTTTTGGCAGAGAAATTACCTAATAGCTTCATGACTTGCCTTAGGATAATCTCGCCCTTTGGAAGGTGAAGGAGCAATTTTATTCCGTATCTGATTGCCATCAATAAGGAGGAACTGGTTACTGTATTGAAAATGATGAGAAACTTTGGCAGGAGACTGTTATAATGACTTTTTCACTCCCTATTCCCTTCAGAGTATGTAATAGAATAGGAGAGGAAAACTTAGACATATACCTTGGTTTTTGGAAGTCCACGTTTATAAAATGCTCAAGGGAAGCATAGGTAGAGTTCCATGGACTAAAATTTTATAAAAGTCAATATAGAAGAAATGGACTCCTTTCAATAATAAATTTCTGAAGGCAGAAAATAAGCAGTTCTGATGAGAAAAAAAGTCACTTGTCTCAAGAGATCAATATGAGCACACATAGAACTTGCTAATCAACCTAGATTTAAGAATTAAAACAACCATCAAATAAAATATTTGTAAAGTGCTTTGAAAATTTAAAATACTACATAAATACTGTAATAATAATAATTATTGTCACTATGTAGGTGATAGAAACAAGAATAAATAATAGATACAAAAATAGTGTCTGGAATACTGGCATACCTGTTACAATATAAAATTTAATAAGAATGAATATCAAATCTTAGATCTGGTGTTGAAAAATGACTTCACAAGTGTAAGATGGGAGAGGCAAGTACTAGTTTGTCTGAAAAAGGTCTGGGGTGTTAGTGGATTACCAAATCCATGTGAGTCAATAGAGTAGTGTAACAGCCAAATTAGCTAATGTGATCTTGGGCTACATTAAAAGAGGACTAGCTTCCTGGAATAAGAAAGTGATATTTCATCTAAACTTTGCCTTGTCAGAACACACCTGGAGTGAGATATGCAAATGTTGTAAGGAATTTTCATATTTCATGGGTGCAGTCTGTGGATTCTGTTATCCTTTGTTTTGGTTACATAATGTACTTTTAAGTAGTTCATCTTTCGGAATATGCTGCAGCCTATTTAAGTCAATTTCTTTGCTGGATATACTTACCTTTGGTGTCCATTGCCTTTGGATCATCCTTAGGTTTGATTTTTCAGGGACTGTGATTTTCCAAGGTTCTCAGTCTTCCAGCATTGGTGGGAAAATGATCAAATAAAGAAGATACAATTTTATGTCAGGGAGCATCCTTTGGCCAGTGCAAATGTGAAATATTTTTTCCCAAATACAATCCAAGCTTCTCTCTTTTATTTAGATCTTGACCTAGCACATCATCCATCTACAATGCTGTTCTAGATATAACTACTAGTGCACTATTTGAATGAACTTCCCATTCAACTCCATGTCAAAAGCTGGACAATAGACATTTTTCTTCCATTTTCCCCCTTATTAGGCTAATCTGTACATTCTCATGAATGTCATCTGAGAGGGTCTATAATATCCTGTTGCACAATGCAAATTAAAATACTTAGACACTTCTAAGTGTGGATCCAACCAAATTAAAATGTAATTGGGAAACATTTAACAAAAATAATAAAAATACATTAGAAAACAGATAATGTCATTATGTGTTTTTAAAGTCAATGTGTAACTGTAGAGATCCTTACCTATGATTTAGTGGTCCTATTTCTATTTGAGTTAGACCCCACTGACCTAGAAGACCACACCATTCATAGAGAATCAATTTGAATTCTGCAAAAGGTATGTAACATGACTCAAGTGAACCAATTTATTGATTATGCAGCTCCTTATTTAAGAAGTCATTTGATAGTACTGAGCAGAATTTTCCCTTCCCTTCCCTTATACTAACATAATGAAGATGCACTTTGATGTTTCCCTAAATTTTCCCTAAATTTCCCAGCTTTCTTATTATTTAGATCTGGGTCCAGTTTAGTTCATTGTTTCAGAAAAACAGAATGAAGTAAGTAGAACCATGAAAACAATTTATATAATGATAACATTGTAAAGGCAAAACTCAAACAGTAAATCTGATCAATGTAATAAGCAATCCTAATTCCAGAGGACTAATGATAAAACACGCTACCTACTTCTTTATAGAGAAGTGAAAGACTCAGACTCTGGAATGCAACATGTATTTGTATGTAGGTATATATGTATATATGCAGCATATAGGTTGATGCATGTGTGCCTCTATATAATTACGAATATATACATATACATGTGTGATATGCCAAAGTAGATAATTATTTAGCTTTACTACACATATTTATAATGTGGTTTTCCATTATTTTTCAGTGACTACAGGATGAAAGAGAGAGAGTGGATTTTTACTGAATGAAATTGTTTTTTCAAAGGGAATTATATAAAAGTTTCCCTGAAATGCTGGGAAAAGTTAGCAAATGATAGATTTAGGAAATTCACAAAACAAAACAGAAAGTTTAAGAAGGAAAATGCTCAGTTTCAATGAATCTGAGTAAAACAAATTACAGAGACTAAAAAGAACAACTTCATGTGTTTGTGTGTATGCATGTATATATGTATCTTCCTACTGATAATATACATTTAAGTATATATTATTTATATTATTATATTGTGTTTATTTTATAATCTATATTATATCTACTATACATTGTATAGCATACATATATTTATACATGCGTATAGAGCTCCATTTACATGCTATCTTATGTTATCTCATGTTCTAGAATCATGTGATCATGGTTTTATAGTGGAAGGGATTTTTAGAGGCCAGTGAGTTCAACCTTCTTAATTTACAGATGGAGAAGCTGAGGCCTTATGAGTTGAAGTGACTTACAAAATTCACAGAAGTAGTAAGTGACAGAGGCAGGATTTAAGCTCAGGTTCTCTGACTCATGCTATATTTCATTTTATTTATTATATTATTTTGAGAGGCATTCTGGCATAGTGAATACAGTTAAAAAGACCTTGATTCAGATCTCATCTCTGACACATGCAGGTTGTGTGATCCTACTTATGTGTCAGTCTTCTCATTCACAAAGTGAAGAGTTTGCAATAAATGTCTTCTGGAATATCTTCAAGCCATAGATCCATGATCTTAGGATCTGATACTAGGACATATACATAAGTGTATATGTGTATGAGAGATTAACAGAAAAAAAACCAGACAAACCGAGCCCTAATGTGAATGGATTAATTTATCCAATAAAAGAAAGAAGAAATGCGTAATGAATAAGAAAACAAAACCGAATAATTTTTGACATATTAGAAACATATTTAAAACACAGATACACAAAATGTAAATTTTGGTAAGAAACAAAATATTTCATACTTCAGGCAATTTCAAAATGGTGGTGCAATTAAAATATGAGATTAAAAATAAATAATTAAATTGATATTGAAAAGAAGCAAACAAGAAAACTATATCATTCTTAAGGGTACCACAGGATAATAAGAAAAGTATACATACATTATATATAATATATATGAATATATATTATATATATGGAGAGAATGATTCCTTTGTTATTGTTGTTTGTAATTTATGAAAAAAACTTACTAGGATAAAATACCATTGTTTGTAACATAATGTCATTCATCCATATAGCAAAATCATTCGAGTTACCTTGATAGATATATCAGAATAGTTTTGTTCAATGACCCTATGATAATAAGTTAGGAGAACCATAAAATTTGGAAATGTATCCTTGCCAAACATATTCATCACCATGATGGAAGAGATTCGCCATGTGACAGAAGAGATACAGCACAGATGATGAAGGAATTACATGAAAAGAATAAGAGATGTGTTGATTATATATAAGAATGAGGGGTGATTCAAAGAAGGACAGTAGCCTAATGTTGATAAAACCAAGGATTCTAGTTATCACGGCAAGAAAAAAACAAAACAAAATACCAAAAAACTGTGTAAACTGGAAAGCTGTCTGGAAAAGAAATGACAGATGACTCAGCGTTTCATACAACATACCAAGATAAGTTTGAAATGGGTACATAACTTAGACATAAACTATGGCATCATAAACAAATTAAGAGACAAGAAAAAATGATTGTCAAATATATGGATAGGGGAAGAAGTCATGACCAAACAAGAGACAGAGAGGATCACAGAAAGTAAAATGGACAATTTGATCATAAAACATAAAAATTTTTTGTACTACCCAATACAACTAAAAGTAGAAACAGAAAAACAGGAAATTTTTCAGCATTTTTCTGATGAAGTGTTCATTTCTAGGATTCTACACATACATGTATACATATATACATCAAACTGATTCAAATTTATAAAAATAAGAGATTTTCCCAGTTGACAAATTGTCAAAGCATAGGAATAGGAAGTTTTCAGAGAAGAAATCCTTGATACAAATAACCATATGAAAAATTCTCTAAAGCTCTCATGTTTAGAGAAATGAAAACTAAAACAAGTTTGAATTTCTTCTTCATGCATATTGGATTGGCAAAATTGACAAAAACAGAAAATAAATACTCACTGACTATGGGAAAAAAAAGTACAATAATGCACTTTTGGTAGAACTGCAAATGGGCCTATCCATTCTGGAATGCAAGTTGGAATTATACTCTTAAAGTTATTAAACTATGCATATCCTTTGACTCAATGATACCACTGCTGGACTCATGCCCCAAAGAGGGAGAAACATGAAAAGCTTGATATGTACAAGAATATTTATAGCAACTCTTTTTGTTGTGGCAAAGAATTGGAAACCAAAGGACTGCCCATGATGTGAGGGATGTATAAATTTATGTTTATGTGTATGATAGACTATATTATGCTGTAAGAAATGATGGAGATATTAATAATTTCTGATGGTATAACAATATTCTATTATGTTTATGTATCACAGTTTTTTGGCCATCTCCTAAAATAATTTCCTTTTTCAATGGCTGCAGAAAGTCTAGCTTTTATTTTAACAGGTTAGTTACTTTAGAGAAAGATGGGTGGAGATGTATGCATGGATACTGAGTAAAGCGAACAGATCTAGAATAATTTGTAGAACAATAGCAATATTGTAAAGGTTTAGGAAATCTTATCAACACAAGGACCAACCATCATTCTAGTGAATGTAAGATTAAACATGTCACTCACTTCCTGAGATAAAGATGATGAACTCAAGTACATATTGTGATACACTCTCACGCACACACGCACACAAACACAGTAGGACATGGCCAATGAGGATTGTGTTTGGATTAATTATATATGTTTATAATGGGTTTTATTTTTCTTGCTTTCTCATGGGAGTTGGTGGGAGGTGGGAGATTAGAGAATATAGGTCTGAAAAAAAAGCTTTTAAAAAGAATGAAGGATAACAGGAATATAGGCATTGTGTTCCACTAGTATACTTAAAATGCCAATAGAAAGTGAGTAAGGCTTCTAGTACACTTGGTGAATCTCCTGGACGGAACGTATGGGTAATCATGGACAATACTCAAGATGCGAAGACCTGGATGTGTTTCAATTTGCATCACATCAAATCAATGAGGCTCAAGATTCAATTGATTGTCTGAGTATTTGATAATATCAAATGATATAGAAGCTAAGCTAGATTTTTGTGTCAGTAAAGATAAAGGAAATGAAACAGGTGCTATTACCATAAGAAATAATGAATATTAAGAATTTAGAGAAGAATAGGAAGGAATATTCACTGATGGAGAGTTATATAAGGATGACAGAAATAAAATGCATGCAATTACAACAATGTAAATGAAAAGGAAAACAAATGAAACTTAACACTGCCCTTAAAAATGATTACACCTAAAGAAATGGTAAATGTATCTCCCTCTCTTCTTTGTGTAGGTAAAGATCTATGGGTATGAAACATTCATACATTATCACAGTTGGTTGATGTGTTGATTAGTTTTGCTAAACTATTTTTTTAAATCTTTCCTTGTAATCATTATTATAAGTGATGGCTTCCTGGATAGGAGATGGGATGGGAAATATTAAATATGAAGGTGATGTAAAAATGAAAAAAAATAAAAACTTTTTCAAATGAAGAAAACTTTCATGGCTATAAATAAAATTAATGGTTCATTTTAATGAAGCTAAATCACTATCCCCAGTATGATTTTTTAAAAGTCAAGAAGAAAAATATTTTTACGAATATATTTTAATAAGGAAATCTGTTCCAGCTCAATCTATTTGCGTGAATATCCTATTTAAAAATATACATGTCAATGATTTTAATACAATGAATTGTTAACCAACAGAAAGACTTTCCTTTAGGGGAAATGAACTCACTGAGCAGATGGTGAAATGAATGTGATGGAAAGAGGAGCAGAAATTTCTTGTCTGTCTCATCCCAGAGACTGAATCTTAGCAAAAAAATTCATAGAAATTCTAGAATCATGCCATTGATAGTTTCTTCCATATAATAAGAGTAATAGTAGGAAGAAATTACATTAATGTATTTACAAAGTGAATTACATGGATTATCTTCTATCTTTACAAAGCCTTTACAAGTATGGATTGTTACTTATACTACAGCTTTGTGTGGTAATAACAACAACCCAGTATTATTATCTTACTTTATAGATGAGGAAACTGAGATAAACCACTGACTTAACCTGACATAAATTTTAGGGAAATAAAGTGACTAGTCAGAATACTTGATATGCCTAGAATGAGAGTGCCTGTCTTCTAGCTCATATAGTGTGCTTATGATATCCTTCCTCTCCCTATAGCTTCCTCACTCTTTTTAGTTTCAGCCCTCATTCTGAAATCTTCCTCTGTACTACTAAGATCCAAAGAAACTCAATTCTGACAATTCTCTCTGTAGGATATGTGCAATAAAACAAACTAGAACTGTTGCATATATAACCATTTGCCACTTCTCCAAAGAGGCACCATGACACTCTGCATTTGCAAACATCTTTGATGGGAAAGGCATATATATATATAATACATAATACACATACATATATATACACACACACATTTCTACATATACATACATAAAAATGTGTATGTGTATATATGTATATGTATATACATATATATATGTGTGTGTGTGTGTGTATATATATATATATATATATATATATATATATATATATATATATATATATATATACAAGAATACTTAAACATATTTTTCTGGGATTTCAGGACATTTTACCATTAATGAAGAATTATATTCAGCCATAATCACTGGGTTCATCTTGGCTATAATGAAGTCTTGGTGTCCTTTAGATATGGCTAGCATGGCTAGCACACCAAATTACAAAGGAAAAAAATCCTCATCCCTCTCCAGTCACCCTTAACGGTACAAGTTAATGTAGTCAAGTGGTTGGGTACTGGGCACAGGATATGTTTATTTGAAAAAATTCAGTAATCTCAACTACTAATTGCTGTTGGGTAATTTCTTTATTAATTCTCCTTCTGGGTTCCAGAGCAGTGTAGGTCAAGGATATCTCAAATGTCATTAAAATGGGGGACATTCTCTCAATCAGCTCATTCCTATGTCAGAATTCATTGAAGAAATTTCTTCTCCCTTTTGATTTAGATTCCTGTCTCCTGTACTTTTTGGCTAGGACCAAAATCGTTGCAAATAGTCATATACTTTAATAGCAATTTCAAATAATATACGAACACAAACAAGAGTTACAATAAATCACAGAAGACTCTAATATAAATGATAGTGGTAGAAAGCATTGCATCTTTGGTCAGAGGGGAATAGAAGGTGAAAGCATCAGTCAGAGAGAGGAAGATTATCCAACATGATTACTAGGGAAATAGAGAAAAGAGGAGTTATGGACTAGACTTTGCCATCTCACCATCTACATCACACTCTCCACTCTAGTCCACTGCAACCCACTCTTCTTTACCTGAAAGCTCTGCTACATACAGCACAAAGACTCAGCTCTATATGCTTCCTCTGCTTTCTGTTGCAAAGACAACTGTCAGTCTCCTCCCACTCCCATTTTATGCCTACTTTCCTGTTCCAAATATATGATTCTACTATGACTCAATGAGACCAGCCCAGATTGTAATCTTCCTTCTCTTGCCTCTTGGTCTAAGGTGTGACTTTGAGTATTACTTAACCGCTGTCTGCCTCAGTTTCCTAATCTGTATAATATGGCAAATAATCACATTTACCTCTTTAGGTTGTTGTGAGGATAAAATAAGCTAATATTTGTAGAGTGCTTTGCAAATCTCCAAGTGCTATATAAATGTTAGCTATAATATGGCTTCTCTCCCTGAAGGATATTCCTTCCACAGTTAAAAACAAACACAAAAACCTTGGGTACTCAGGTTAATACATGAGCTCCAGCATGAAGGTATTATCTCCAGCTCAAAAAGTCTTCATGGCCATGTTCCTGGGGAGGGAAGGCTACACTAATAAGCATAATAATACACAAACATGACCAGTTACATTAACAAGGACAAACGTGACCAGTTACATTAATAAGGACAAATGTGACCAGTTACATGCTCATCATAAAAGCAGCCAGAAATTGATATTTGCAGTTGTCTTTGCTTCATTATTTTCCCAGACCTGATCAGGTATAATTTCAGACTTGGGACATATTTGTTATTTTGTAAGAAAATCAACATAAGATCCAAAGAAAGTTTAATTAATGTCTAAATAGACTAAGAAGCTGAGATAGACTAGCATTTAGTAGAAGCCAACGAGTATTGTAAATCTCAAGCACAGGTTGTAATTGTGACTCATTTATATTGCTGCCCAGTTGGTGCGATGCAAAGAGAACTGGACTTGGAGTCAGAGGACCTGGGTGCAAATCCTGACTTTGACCAGCCAGCTCTGGACTTATAATGCTCAGGGCTAGGCATCAACATCACGAGATGCCTCCAGCCACACACTCTCCACCAGCACCAGCACCTCTACTCCCTCCCTACAGGAAAACTGGATACTGTTCTTAAACCAAATTTGACTTCGGTAGGTTAACTTTGGCTTTGTCTTTCTATGTTCCAGGCATCCATAAAACTTTATGCACATTTCTAGTTATACCACCTCCCTTTCTAAGTTCCTTTTATGTATTGTATTGACCATTAGGATGTAAGCACTTCAAAGTCACAAATGATTTTGCTTGCTTTTCATACGTATCTCAAGCATTTAGCACAGTGACTGATCTATATTGACAAATGTTTTGTTCTTTATCTTCTCCTCCCAATTTGTCACTTGTGTAACCTTTGGTAAGTCACCTAATTACTCTGGGATTCAGTTTGTTCATTTTTAAAATCAGGAATTGGACTCGACTAGTTGATCTTCAATGTACATTTCAGTCTTAAATCTATCTTCCTATGATCTTTGATTCTTTGGAAGGTTACTTGTCTGGATGTATGTCCATATAAACATCTAGTGGTTTATTCAGCTTCTCACCACAGCAGCCTTTTTGATTCTTCTAATCAAATAGCTTGTGTTATTATTTAGATTATTGTAAAATGTTACATAGGATTTAAATAGGCATTGTAGCTCCATTTTTCTCACTTCTCATTCCTTCTATTATCAGAAATAATGAGATTTAGTTCTAATTAATTATCTTAGAAATAGTAGGAAAATTAGAGAAAAAAATACCAGCAGTGTGGTCACAAAATGGCTCTCAAACTGGGTAACTATAGGTTAATAAATGTAGATATCAGGAATGGGGTGGGGGGAACCTCTTCACCCAGCAGCTCATTATGCAGCAGCTCAGCATGTTTATTAATCATTGTGCACAATTAAAATGCCATTTCATTCTCTAATTAAAACAAGTAGTTCCCCGAGGCTAGCACCTGAACTAATGAAGCCTGGTGCCTACGGATGACACCCAGGAAAGGGAATTAAACAATCTAGAAAGCAATATGTTTATCAAGTTGTCTAGGAAACCTCAAATTGTGTTCTATGACATCATGAGAAAGTGGGTGGGGAATAAGATGGTGGTTTTAAAGAGACAGCGGTCCAAACAAACTCAAACAAAATTCTGATTCTAGTATAGGAAATATTAATACAACTTCAAATAACTGGTTCCCATTTCTAGCCACTTTTCTCCCCTTGCCCTTCTTTCTGATAACACTTTTCTTCTTTCTGCTTTTTCTAGCAACCAATCCGTATTTATCACTGAATTTATTCAGTTCATTCAAAGTAGACAATGAAGTACTTAAAAAGAAGTACTCAGTGGCTTGTTTATTTAAGATTACTATAGATTTGGGATTAGCATAGTAGAATGTAAACTCCTTGAAGGCAGGATTAGTTTAGTTTCTTTCTTTGTATGCTTTGACTCTAACAGCACCATCTTGCACCTAGCAAGAGCTTAATAAGTGCTTATTGAGTTGTATCGATTTGAAAGCAGACCACCAAGAGGGATAATTATATAACTTTTCTTATACTCAACTCTTTAGATTGCTGGCAAATCACTACACTAGGTATAACAGTACTTCCTGATTTGTCTTGGCTTCTATAAGGGTGAGAAATGATAGACAGGATAACACGTACCATGAGGTGATAAAAGGGATAACACCAAGAATCGACAGACCTGAGGATTCCTTCTCCACATCTACTTGACCCCTTCATGGGAAGTGGGCAGAGTTCGGGAAAACTAGGCATTTGACTAGATGACCTCTAAAGTCCTTTCCACTGCTCATATGTTTTCATATAAGTTGTAAGCTCAGTTTCCAACTGCACTAGGACTTTGGAGACACCCTGAATCTCTAAGAGGGTTCAAGTTCTTCCTAATAGCTCAACTTCACACAGCTGATAGTTTGTGTTTCATACATAAGTTGTGAAATATACTTCATAATGGTTTGTCTGAGTCAATTTTGAGTCATAAACCATGAGGAAGTGGGTGCTCACTAGATCTACAGCATACACCATGGGGAACTCTGGGCTACAGCTCCTTATCTATTCAGTATGAGACCAAAGGCAAGGCATAGGTGGTAAGGAACTTATTAGAATGGACCGAAGTTGGTTCAGAATGGAAGCTGGCATCCTCATTAGCCCTCTACTTTTCTCTTTGATTCATTCCCACTTTCTCTTCCTCTAATCAGTACCTTTCAGGCCACGTCAGCAGAGTAAAATTGTATAATAATTATGGCTCTGACAGCAATATCAACAGAAGCATCCAGTCAGAATGTTAGGGAAAAGGGGAGTGCTATTATTTTTTTTATTCCAGATTATCTCAAGTACTTTGCAGACAGCAGTGACTTGGCAACTGAAAGTTTCAAGCTTTCATTATAGGATCATAGATTTTAAGCAGGAAGAGAACTTAGAATT
Organism: Bettongia penicillata ogilbyi; assembly: GCA_023548195.1. NCBI lineage: Eukaryota > Metazoa > Chordata > Mammalia > Diprotodontia > Potoroidae > Bettongia > Bettongia penicillata. Next base: position 3,785,907 of record JAJHZJ010000349.1, on the reverse strand, counting down.
CATCTAGTGCAGAGCCTTTAGTTTTCAAATCAGGTCACAGAAGTCCAGGTGTTGCCTATGGCATATATGACTATGGATAGTTGGGATTCCAAACTGGTTCCTTTAGGACAGTGGTTCTCAAAGTGGGGTTGATCCCCAAGACCCTTTCAGGGGGATCTTTAAGGTCAAAATTACTTTTACATACTAATATTAAGATGTTTTAATTCTAAAATGGTTACTATCAGCATATAACCCACATAAAGCACAGCTCTTGTGGGAGGGGGTCCTCAATAACGTTTAAGAGTATAAAATGATTCTGAGACCAGAAAGTTTGAGAATCAGTGCTCTAAGGGTTCTTTTCACCATTCTGTCTCTATTTTCATTGCCTTACTTTTGTCTCTAGGGATAGAGACTCAATGAGTGTTCTTTGTATCCATTTTAGTGTTTAATTCCTCTCCTCTCTGGAAGTTGTTCTTATTTCTAACCTATATCTCTCTTGCTGCAATTTAAGCTCATTTTCTCTATTACTTCACAGTAGGAAATATAACTTGGTCAATAAGAAGACATCCCCAGAAACTTGCAGCAATCAGCTAAGCACTCAGATTAAGTGTCATGGTAACTCGATTTCCTAAGCATTTTTGGTGTATTAAAACAAGTTAATCAACCATAAAATGCAAACTCATCAGAATCCAGGTTTTCATTCAATTAACTTCTGTCCTCTAAAAACTTGTCTTTTCCTTAAAAAAAGTCACATTTTGCAACTACAGAAAGGATCCAAGGGGAGGTGGGAAATTCCAAATGTTGAGTGACAGTCAAACTGTTCAAACTAAGATATATTATCCCTAATTATTATTTTGTAAAAATAAAAGCTCCATCTTTACCCAGAAGAGAGGAATAGTGCCTGTGAGTTCAAGGAAAAATACTCAAGTGTTGTAATTGCATGTTTGAAGTGACCTTCATATTTTTATCCCATATTTATTTCAAAACATCAGATAAACCAGAAATATGAGAGGCAAAATAACTATTAACATAATACCAGCAAATATACATTTGTGTGCATGTAGATTTTGTTTTTGTATAATTTGCAACTTTATAATATCTTTGTTTAGTTATAATGAAGTCATCATTTCACAGCCAAACTATGCTAATATAAACTTTAAGAAGTTTCCAAATCTCATCCACAGCCTCAGCTTTGCAGTATGGTAGTCTTTGGCAGCAGTAAGTTCCCAAGTTCTATTTATTTCTGATCATTTTTTTTATTTTTGTGCTGGTTGAGGGTAAGGCAGAATAGGATGGGAAAGGGAATGCAAAGAAAGGTATGGAGTTGTGGTTCAAGCTCTCTTAAGTGTCAGGCTATGGTTATCTAAAGCTTTCAACCAGAAACTCTCATGTGTCACACTAGGGTCATGTTGAAGAGGCTAGTGACAAGTAATTTTCATAGTTCATAGTGAGCAGTGGCTCAGAAATATAGGTAGGTAATATACATGTTAATGACAATATTTAGGAACTCGTAGAATGTCAGACAGGGGTGTGTGATACCTATCTAAAAATTAGTCTCCTCCCAACAAAAAACCAACATCTGCCACTCATTATACTCACTTAAGCTTAATCTGCTTTATTAATATTTTCTCCATCACTTTCTTAAGTCAAGGTGACCAATAAAACAAGGTACAAATGCCCACAATGAAAACTGAAGGAGAGACTTTTGTGAGCTGTTGAGCTATGGCACCAGAATCTAAGAAACCAAAGCTTTGGATGCAGTGACTGACCCATACCTGGACATCTTCAAGTAAAAAGGCTGGATAATCACTCGTTGGAGAAGATGTAGAGACTCTTTAACTACAAACTGGACTACAGCAGGGATGGCCTCAAGGTCATAGGTGACCTTCTAGGTTCTCAAGTAGGGCAGACTAGATGAACTCCAAGTGCATTTGCAGGTCTGAGCCTTTGGTTTTTACTGACTACAGCAATACTGTTAAAGGTATTTCTTCATGACTCTCTCTCCTCCATCTTTCCCCTTTCTTGGTCCCTACGTGTGGCAAAGCACTTAGAAAGTTACCTTAATTTATTTACTTAAGTCAGTCTCAAGGTGATTTTGCACATTTGTACCATACTGGATTCATTTCAACAAACATGAATATGTATTAAGTGCTTACCATGAGCTAACTATGTTAATAACTTTGTTGCCAACACTTATGCAGTGTTAGGGATCCAAAGGCAAAATGGATCATTACCTGTCCTCAAGGAGCTTGTATTCTCTTGAGATGTTTGCAAGCTAATAAATACAGAACAATTTCTAAAGAGAGAGTGTGTAAGGTAGAAAAGGCTCTAGTCACACTTTTGTACTCTTCAGCTGTGCACTGAAGGAAGCAAGTATGTACTGGATTTTAGGATTATGAATTTAGAACTAGTGGAATATTAGGGAAAGAACAGGGACTAAACAGTTGTATAATGCCTACTAGGGACCAAGCACTGTTTTACAGATATTATCTTATTTGATAGAGTCCATGTATTTCAATTACTTTATAAATGAGGAAACTAAAGGCCAGTTGATTTAAGTAACTTGCCTGACATCACACAGGTAGTAAGTATCAGATATCTATTTTGGGCTTAGGTCCTCTGATACCTGTACTGGGCATCTATCTACTGTATCAGTGTTTCCTCTTTATGTTGGGGAGGAAGTTTACTCCAGATATGAGGAATTACTTGGGCAAAGGCATAAGGGTAGGGGGGAGAACTGTGTATAGCTATGCCATTCTAACTAGAATTGTGTTGAATATGAAGTCAGAAAGTACTGGGTTCAAATCCTGATTCACTTAAAAACTCTCACTACCTGGATGAATCAGTTAAGCACTCTTGGCTGTATTTTCCTCATCTTTAAAATAGGCACCTTCTTCATAGGATAATATGAAGATCAAATGAGAAAATATGGACAAAATGCTTTGCAAATTTAAAAGTACTATGTAAATTGTATTTAAATTACTATGTAAATTCTAGCTATTATTATCATTATGTAATTGGGAGTGATATAAAATATAAGAAGAGAAAGAAAAGTAAGCAACAGCCAAAATGTGAAAGGCTTTAGCTGCCAGACTAAGATTATGTATCTTATCTTGGAGGTAAGGGGGGCCTTTGAAGGCCTGTATGTGTATGCAGACGTAGTCATATCTCTATTTTAGGAATATCGATTTGCCAGTTATTTTGGCAGTATGTAGGAGGTACTGGAGAGGGTAGATGCAAGGAAAGCAGTCTAAACTAGAGCACAGGCTGAATGAATGGAGAAAATTGAGCAGATGCTATAGAGGTAGGAATTAGCAACTGGTTGGATATGGGAGCTGGTAAGAGTCATGAGTTGCAAAACTAGAAGCCTGGGTATAGCCTCAGCAAACGTACGGAAGTTTGGAGGTAGAATAAGTTTGGGGAAAGATGAGTTTCATTTTAGGTACTTCATGTCTGGGGGGCTGATGACTATCAAGAGGTGTCCAGTAGAGAGAGATAAGAACTGAATTTAAAAGTGTGGGAATCCTTTGCCTGGAAATGGTCGTGGAAGTATGTGAGGTCCTGAAAAGGTAAAGAAAGAAGAGTTCTCAGGACAGACTCTGGGGAAATGTCAACAATTAGCAGATACAGGAGTATAATAATCTAGCAAAGAAAAGTTCAAAGGAAGCCTCAGACAAGTTGGAGAAGAACCAAGAAAAAGAATGTTATGCAATTTGAGAGAGGAAAGAGCGTCTAGAAGTTGTTGAGGGTGTTTAAAGCTGGCGACAAGTCAGGTAGAATGAAATCTGAGCTGCAGGTGCTTGCAGTATACGACAGATGACCTTGGACAGTAATTAGACGTGGAGTTAATAATTGCAGACTTGAAAATGTAGTCATTCAGTGGGGTGGGAATGGGGGGAATGAAACAAATCAACCCACAAGCATTTCTTAAATGCAGGCACTGTAGTAAAGACTGATGGTATAAAGAAAATCTTAAGAAGTACTTGCCTTCAAGGGGCTTACCTTCTAATAAGCTAATTAATTAGTTCCATCATGTACATATTTAAAACCTAAGAGAGAAAGTGAGTAAGGAAGAGAGTACCTGTAATTTTTAACCTATGAAATTTCCCAGAGAGAATAAGGGAAGTTCTTTGAATACTCAAATATAACTGAAGGCTGTGCAGAAGGAAAGATGTGGAAAGTAGCTGAGTGGGAGGAAAAAAGACAATAATTACAAAGATATGATTCCAACACAGTTCAAAATTAATGCTCATCCTAGTTGATCTCAAGTTTCTTACTAGATGTATAACAGTAACCCAGAGACTGCACAACTCCTAAAGTCTAAAATAACATGACAATGTCTGCAAAAAGAGCTGGTTTCTTCAAACCAAGACAGTGGGAAGTTGAGTGTCATCTTCCAGAGAGTGCATGAGTCTGGTTACACCACTGATAGAATGAAAAGAAAATCAACAGGCTATTATATATAAGGACATTCATTCTTGTGAGTACAGAGAATGATTACCATGTGCACAGGGAATCCACAAGTCACTAATCAAGTGTCTGAAGCTTTGACCTATTCAAGTATATTTCCAATTATTCAATTAGTTAGATTGCCAATAAATTCTGTGTGACAGCTATATCAGCACTGATGATACCATAATTGGTTGTTTTAATCAAACCTTTGAAAACAAAAATGAGTCTGAATATACTTTTTAAAAGGAGCTAGGAAATGAGTTGCTAGGTCATTCATTGGTTACTTAATTTTCTGCTCTGGTTAATATTCTCAGAGAGAATTCTGAGCTTTGTTTCTTCTTTCCTAGGTTTTGTCTTCCTTTTGTAAAGGGGGATGTTAGGGATATGTTCTCCTCACCAAGGAGAAAGTTCCCTTCCTTGGAGGAGGCTGTATCATAATCCATACTGTGGTCTTTGTTCAATACTAGAACTTCGCATTGTTGTAGAATCAAATCAGATTAAATGAGATAATATTTGTAGAAAGAGCTTCACACAGTGCCTAACACACAGTAGGTATCATATTCCTTTACTTCTTATTCTTCTTTATGATGTATCTTCATCTCTCTCTCTCTCTCTCTTTCTCTATATATATATATATAATATATATATTCTTATAATTTTGTATATATTTATATATATTCTGCTTACACTGTAGCTATTTCTATACTTTTAAAAAAATCTCACCAAACTGTAAGCTCATGGAGGGTAAACAGAGTATGAAATTACACAGCTAGGGTGGGACTTTGTACCTTTTTGCTAACACTGATAGTGAAGCCTTGCTCTGTTGTGTTCCACTGACCTGTACTTTCTACTCCTTTTCCTATCTTGAGGCCATACTATGTGGCAGAAGTGTTGCTCCCAGGACCTCATAGCAATGATGCTCCTCTTCTGATGCTGCTTTCCCCTCAGTGTTGATAGAAGAAAAGCCCAGCACCAGAGAAGCCTCCTACACCTGGTCTGACTATCCTCTCTGTCATCCCCCTCATATCAGTCTTCTCTGTTACACCACTGCCAGCTCTTGTCTGTCTCTCTTCTTTGTCTTTCTAGGTTCCGAAAAAAAGTCTTTACTGTTATGCTAGTACCTAAAACCAGATGAATAATGCCACTAATAGTTATTATTAATGATGCCTATTTAACAATTATTCTTTATAATAATTTGATATGATCGCATAACTCATTTATAACTATATTATAATTAATTGTTTATATATATCACTGAATAATAATTCAGTGAATATTGTTGGCAACATTAAAAGATACAAAATTTATGATATTTAGGTTAAACTTCCTTTATCCTTTCAGCAATGATAATTTTACACTTCCCTCCCTCCAACTCTAGACATCTAATGTTGCCCCAAGTCATATTTGGTAGGGAAGAATCTGATAAATGGCACCTCACTGAGGGAGAAGTTTGGGGGCAGGATCACTTGTTCTGCTGCACACCGGGCTAAAATAATTATTCATTCATTTATTCAGCATGTATAGTAGAAGGAGAACTAGCTCTGGACTTAGAACGACCTGTGTTCAAATCCGGATTCTGTGTTATTTTATGTATGATTTTAGGCAATTTGCAACTTCCCTGGACCTCAATTTTCTCACCTGTGAGATTTATTATTCCATCACAATTCACAATAAGCCCCATTTTAAACTATTTTTAGTTTAAACTATTTAAAGAGTTACCCTTTCCAAAGTTGTTTATATTTTAAAAAGAAGGTTGTGTAGAAGGCAATGATTTATTCTGTACCAAAAACCAAATCTTTAATATTAGAACGTTTGAAACTGTACAATATTCCTCTTGGCCCTCTTTAAGGTCAGAGCTGAAGATGGGGCTGTGGTGGGTGGAATATTGTTCAAGGTGTAGTCTGTGAATTCTCAAGTTGAGGAAAAGGAAGAGTCGTTAAAAAAAATTGCAGAACTGCCCTTTTTTGATATCAGAGGGGTAGAGGAAGTGGTAGGATTCAGATTAAAAACATGAATCACAGTGGTCAAAGCATAGGGGAAGGCATGGCCTAACTCAGGTTAAAAGTCAAAACGTTTAGATAGAACAAGGAGGATTCAGATTTCACCAAGTATAGGGACAATTTTTAACAAGTATTAGTCTTTTGGTGAGAGCATACTTTTAGGGCATGAGAGATTGACCTTGACTTCTAGCTTTGCTTTGTTCCCTCTACCTGGACAGATCCCTGTTATCACCAGAAGCACCACTCCTGGAGGTTATCACAGTCTTTATGTAGTAGCAAACACACTGTGGTATCTGCTTGAGGGAGAGATTTTGGGATAGGAATATGTGTCATGCAGCACATAGAATCAAAATGTCTTTTTTAATTTTCTTCCTTCCTTTCCTCCTTCCTTCCCTCCCTTCCTTCCTTCTGCTCTCTATCTCTCTCTCTGTCTCTCTCATTCAGTCATCATTGCCTTCTCTTCAGGGCAGGGCAGAGAATAGGGAGAAGGCTTCCTCTCTCTAACATAATGTCATTTCACAAAACTAATTACATGTCTCATTCCCACCCTTGGAAAGATAGAGAACTGAGTAACAGGATTTCTACTTTCAGGTAAAGCTGCCAGACTTGCCCAATTCAGAGCAAAAACTTCATCTTAATTCTGATAGGATATCTACCCATCTATGTGCTATTTCCTGACATAGCACATAGGGCAAGAATTCATCATTCAGAGGGATATCTCTACCCAAACTTATGCGATTCTGAAGAAGAAACCAGGCAGGGGGAAAGTTTCCCCCCTTTAACTGGAAGACTTATTTCTAATTTCCTGTGTATTTAGATATTATGATGAAAGGTGTTATGGAAAGGGTAATTAGAAAAGCCCGTGAAATCAGTGACCCAAAGGGGCTGGCTACAAGAAATAAGAGACAACAAGAGAATAAAGCACTGGGTGGCTGCCAAGGAAAGGTAAGTGGTCTGGGGTCAGGAAGCTTAAGTGTGAAATCAGAGCTTCTTCAGCATAGTGAACATGAAAAAAAGTACACATTTGAGCAACTCAAGGATGACAGGGCCAAGAACAATAACAGGATAGACTGAACAAATCACTACAGAGAAAGAACTTTTTTTTTTTTTCAGGGGCAAAGGGATGAGAGGGGAAAGAGTTATAAAATTAGCAAAGAAATGGGTTGCCCTAGAAAGATGAAGGCAATATATCTTGATTTTCATGAATCAGTTCGTGCAATGGCTCACAAAACCTTACTTGCAAAATTAATTCAAATTGGCTTGGATATGAGCACTGTCGCATGTATTGAAAACTGGCGGGTAATGATAAATGACACAGGGCAATAATAAACGACAGTATATCACAGGAAGGGGAGATGTTTAGTGCAGAGTAGAAAGGCTTGGAGTTTGCTTGGTTCTTATTTAACATCTTCATTAATGATCTGCAGGAGGGAGTAAACAACATATTAATGAAATCTGCAGATCTAAATTGAAAAGTGAACCCCAGTGAAAGCAGGGAAATGATTCAAGGGAACTTTGAGAGATTAGGAACTGGAAAAAGAAAGAAAGGGAAAAGTCAGGTTGAATTAAAAAAAGAAACGAAGGAAGTCAATGCATCTTGTCAATGTAATAGTAAACAAAGATTGCAGTCAGAAGGAAAACCTAAAGACAATGGCATGAGACAGCATCAAAAGGGACTTCAAGGTCAGAGTAGACAGGAAATGTAGGGAGATGGGGCCACCTTAAAATAGAAAGACATTCATTTAAAAGGAACCTAGAAATGTTATCTTATCTTCCTTAGAAGCTACAGGTATTTTCTGGAATACTTGACAGTTTTCAGGGAGATTTTATTTCATCTGTTCCTACCACCAGGGTCCGTAATAGATGATCATGCACATGTCTTCAGAGAATTCAGTTAAAGCCAAAGGAGGGGAAGGGGGATTTGCATTGAAAATGTTCTTTAGAGGCAACAGCTGGAGAATGTGACATCCGTGGAGAGAGGTCATAGGTGAATACCCCTGATAAAAGCAGTGTTGCTGAGCACAGTCCTTACTCCCATATTTCCACTTACCCATAGTCCTAAACATTTTATAGAATGTCCTCAACCTTTGTCTGGGTATCCACAGATAAATCCTCTTGCATAGCAGAGAGATCCTGAATTGTGTGTGTGTGTGTGTTTGTGTTTGTGATTGCTTCCAGAATCTTCAATTATGAAGACAGAATCACCAAAGGGAAATTTCACTCTATAGAATTTTATAGAGGGGGAAACTGATAATACTCAGAAGCCAGAACTTCTTGGGATACATTTATAAGTAAGTACCTTCAAGTGAGGGTGATAGCAATGCTTCTAGTGTCTAGCACGGTACAGGTAAAATTATTCTACCTAAAATTATTCTATTCAGTTTGGGTGATGTTTTGGAAAATCCAAAGCTCACATGCTTACTAGCTCTGAAGTGCACACAAATGGTAATGGATTGAATGTCTTCTGTGCCTACTTGTCATCTCACAATGCCAAACACATTTTACAGTTCCAAATGTAACATTTCAATGAACTCCCAGATGGACTCCAAGGCAAACTCAATCCAATGTTGAGTACCCAATTTTAGTAAATATGGACTGTTGCATATACAAAACCTGAAGGTCACCCAAAGAAAATCACGGAAATTTAAGATATCCAGATTTGTAGTTTGGAATGAGTCCCTAATAAAAAATGCTGCCAAAAACCACAGTTCTTTTATGGGAAGATAACCTTGGAGATGTATTTTTGTCTGAGTCCACCTGGGATAGTTGGATCATTTGATTTGATTGAACACTAGTATAATGTAGTCACAGAAGAAGCTGTGAAAAAAATACTTTACAAAAGGAAATGATGCTATTATTATCTGTTAGTACCAACTGAAAAGACCATTTTCATATGTTTCATTGAGCCTCTATAATAATCTATTCTATGACTCATTGTAATATGGAGATAAATTTGAATTCTCAGAGGATTTGCCAATCAAAGGTCAGTTCTGACAGGTTCTAGAATATTAGAAGGGACTCAGAAAAAAAAGGATGTCTCCTTCAGAGGATCAGCTTAGCTAAGGAGGAAAGGCTCACCAATAGAGGACTGGATGCTTGGTGATGCCTTCCTTGACCATGGCACCCCATGGGAAGAGAATAAGCATTTATATAATCGTCATGATGGACTAGGCACTGTCATAAGCACCTTATAAATATCTCCTTTGATCCTTATAGCAATTTTTTGAGGTAAGTGCTCTGATTATCCCAGTCTTAGAGTTGAAGAAAGTGGGTTGACAGAAGTTAAATGACTTGCTTAGGGTCATACTAAGTGTCTGAGGTCATAGCTGAATTGAGAGCCTCAAGACTCCAGGCTTGGCACTCTAGCCTGTGCCACTAAATGATTCTAGGCAGAACAATTTTAAATGTGTTCAGTCTTTTATTGCCTTCTTCTACTTCTGCTGTGCTAGTTTCAGAATGGTAGAAAAGGTAGAAGAAAATGTCATAAACAGTTTTTAGACCATGTATTAACACTTAGCACTGGAGGAACTGAGTTTTATCAATATTTTTGCTATAAATTTTATATATGTTTAATTATCTAATATATGCTGACAATCTAATACACATGTTTAATTATCAACTCTCTAATAATAACCCTCATATCAATATATCCGGTTCTATTTTCTTCCCTTAGCTCTTGTCACACATGACAACTACCTATTAGACATATCAAAATGGTTATTCCCAATGCAACTCAAACTTAGCATGTCCAAAATAGAGCTTATTATATTTACTCAAATACCCACCTGTCTTCTGAACTCCCCTGTTTCTTTCTAGGGTACCAGAATCCCCATCAAGTTCCCAGCCTCAGTCCTTGACTCCTCATTATCCCTTATCCCACAAATATAATTAGTCGACAAATTTCTTCATTTCCATCATCATCACCTCTTTCACACCTTTCTTCTTTCCGCTCTCCCTGCTCTAATCGGTCCTCCATTAGCCATGAAAGTGATTTTCTTAAAGTCAGATCTGAGTATATGATTCTTACTAATAAAGCTTTAGTGTCTCTCTATTACCACTCCTCTGTCTTTTAATGACTTTTATAGTCTGAGTCCATCCATACCCTTCAAGCATTATTATACGTCAATTCTTTCCATATATGCTATGACTCAATCAAATTGATCTTACTATTCTTAACTATGGTACTCTGTCTCCTATGCCTTTGCACTAGTGGTCTATCATGCCTAGAATGTACTCCCTCTCTTCCTCCCCCTCCCCAATTCCAATTAGAACCTCCTGTTTCTTTCAAAACTCATCTGAAATTCCATCTTCACCCTCTACATTTAGTTTTTCCTGATTTCCCTTTTCTACTAATACTACCCCCTAGACATCTTAGTCTACATCTATTTATGCCTATTTCCCCTCCCTCATTAGATTAAAATCATTGTATTCCCAGAACCTAGAATCGTGCCTATCACATAGTAGGTGCTTCTTGATTGACTAAAACAAAAGTAGAAAATAAAAGGAAATTGTAGCTGAGGGGAAAGATGCATGGCTTCCCTTTGATGAAGAAAGAAAAAATGCAATTGGAGATACTGTTTTCATCATGCATCTAAAAGCAACAAGAAATATAATTTCATGGAACCCTTTATCATCTTAACCAGTAGTGTGAAACTCAAATAGAAACAAATCTCTGTGTGCTTCCTATTCACTTAGGAAACACAAATGAAAATTATCTACATTGTTTTGCTTTTTTATTTATAAAAAAACACATTTCCAAATTATATTTTAATATGGTTCATGCAACACAGGAGTTTTGTGGACAGGATGTATGTAGCCTATGGACACTGGCCTTGACACTTCTGAAACATTCATGATAAATATTTGGAAAAATTACTACGATGAAAATAATTGCAGTTCATCTGCCAACATCTATTGCAGTGGATGGGGAGGTAGGTAAATTCTATGAAAAACTCAATATAGCCTTGCAAATGGAAAGAATTAATGTATATTCTAGTATTTAGTGACTTTAATAAAAAGGTGGGCATAACAGAATTCAGCAAAACATATCTTGTAAAAACATTATTCAGGAATGATAAAATTGAGATTCCAAAAATCTATAGATTACACAGAAGCCTCATACCTATATACTGTGAACACTTTTTTTTTTCAAGCCCGAAGTCTGGTACTGGACATAGCACCAAATAACATTACAACAAATTAAATTGAGTATAGGTTAACAGACAGGAAATTAATAATTACCAATATGTGAATCATTTTTGAATCAGTTGTCTTTGTACATTTAGGACACTGAACTGTTAAAGATAAAAATCAATATCAAATTAGAGGAAAGGATATACATGAGAACATGTGGTATACAACTGAAACACTTTCAACTTGACATATTGAGAAAAAGCTATTGATTACAAATAGATGAAAGAAGAGACATTGATGTAGACTATGACTATTTCCCAATGAAGTTTAATAAATACAAATCAATTCCTATAGTAAGGAGACTAAAAATATGCTAAAGTCATCTCATTGAGTAAGCAACTGATCTCCTTGCAAAGTAGAAAAGTAGGCTTGCCACTGGCAACACCAGTATATACCATAAATGTATTTGCATAATTTTACAGCGGTGGATGATGGAAAGTATTACTAATAATGCTTCATAAAATGGGAAGATATATAGAAGCTAAAACAAATTTTAAGAAATATTCATTAGAAAGCTTCCTGAGAAATATCATTCCTATGGTATTTAAAGTTGAAATTGGAAGGAGGACAAGGAATAGATAAAAAATAGAAAAAAAGGAATCATCCAACAAATTCTTTTTTTCATCAGTTATGGGGAAACCACCTCATTTGGACTCTAACATCACAATCTCCAACATGCTACATAAGAAAATGAAATGATACAAAAGCAAAAAAAGCTTGGAAGTCAGAAAATTCCAAGTATATATGCACTAGGAAGTCTATGATGGAGGCAACACATTTTTGAGAGTGTTGACAGATTATCTATATACAGTAATATTTTTATGGCACTTACTATGTGCCATGCATCGTATGAAGAGCTTTACAATTATTATCTAATTTGATTCTCACGAAAACCCTGGGAGGTAGGTACAATTACTATCCTCATTTTACAGATAAGAAAGCTGAGGTTACATGACTTGCCCAGGGTCACATAGCTAATATGTGTCTTAGGCTATATTTGAACTCATGTTCCTGACTCCAGGACAGGCACTCTATCCATTGTCCTGCCTTACATGGAGAATATAAATGCTTAGAAAAAAGCTCTTAGACTCTGAAAGGGCAACCATGAAAATTCCAGTGACTATGCCTACTTTCTATATTTTGGAATTGTTTCTTTCTGGCTGCTTGCAATATTTTCTCCTTGACCTGGGAATTCTGGAATTTGGCCACAATGTTCCTAGGAGTTTCTCTTTTTGGATGTCTTTCAGGCAGTGATCAGTGGATTCCTTCAATACTTATTTTGCCCTCTGGTTCTAGAATCTCAGGGCAGTTTTCCTTGATAATTTCATGAAAGATGATGTCTAGGCTCTTTTTTTGATCATGGCTTTCAGGTAGTCCCATAATTTTTAAATTGTCTTTCCTGGATCTATTTTCCAGGTCAGTTGTTTTTCCAATGAGATATTTCACATTCTCTTCCATTTTTTCATTCTTTTGGTTTTGTTTTATGATTTCTTGGTTTCTCAGAAAGTCATTAGACTCCATCTGTTTCATTCTAGTCTTGAGAGAACTATTTTCTTCAGTGAGCCTTTGAACCTCTTTTTCCATTTGGCTAATTTTGATTTTGAAAGCATTCTTCTCCTCATTGGCTTTTTGAACCTCATTTGCCAATTGAGTTAGCCTATTTTTCAAGGTGTTATTTTCTTCAGCATTTTTGGGGGTCTCCTTTAGCAAGGTATTGACCCGTTTTTCATTCTTTTCTTGCATCTCTCTCATTTCTCTTCCCAGTTTTTCCTCCACCTGTCTAACTTGCTTTTCAAAATCCTTTTTGAGCTCTTCCATGGCCTGAGCCCACTGGACATCCAGTTCAGATATCTGGGATAGAGAGGCCCCGACCTCCATGTCTTTCCCTGATGGCAAGCATTGTACTTCCTCATCAGAAATGAAGGGAGGAAGGAATATCTCTTCCCGAAGAAAGTGGCTCTCTATGGTCTTATTCTGCTTCCTTTTTCTGGGCATTTTCCCAGCCAGTTACTTGACTTCTGAGATTCCTCTCAACCCCTGCCTAGATCTGCCCAGCTAGTGCTTGGGGTCTGAGATTCCAATACTGCTTCCCAGCCTCAGGGCTCTCAGCTGTGGGAGCGGCTGCTATTCAATGTGAGCTTAAGTTCTGGTGCTGGGGTGGGGGCAGGGCTGCCTCCCAGGCTCAGTTCCCTCAGGGGGTTTATGCAGAGACCTTTGGTAATGGCCCTGAGCCCCTGCCTGCTCTGGGAGTCACAGGCTGCCCCTGCCTCTGCCGCTGCCTCTGCCACTGCCTCCTGAGGGGGCCCGAGCCACGGAGACACCCCCTGCTCCCCTCTCAGCCAGCTCAGAAGTCTCTCTCACTGACCTGTAGCACCTGTGGGTGGAAGACCTTTGTGGCCGCTGAAGATTCTGTCCCTGAAGCCTGCTTGGATCTGCTCCTCTGGGGCTGTGCAGCCAGGGCAGCACAGGGGTGGGCTCCACTGTCTGGAGTGTGACAGACCCCTGGGGACGGCTTTCCAGGGCCCTCTGGAACGGAAATCTCTTCCACTGTGTTTCTGCACGGCTTGAAGTGCTCCAGAATTTGTGGGGAGTTCTTTTTACAGGAAATTTTTGGGCTGTGGATTCGGAGCTAGCATATGTGAGTCTTTCTACTCTGCCATCTTGGCTCTTCCCCCCCCTACTTTCTATATTTAGAAAACTTATTATGGGAATAGTCTATGTATTGAATGTATCCTTAAAGGAGACATGAGCGAACTGGCAAGCTTTTAGAAATGATAGTCCACAGATAACCATAGCTTGATAATCATACAACATCATACTGTGCTTCTTTTTTGATCATTAAAAAACAGATATTTGATTCAGTGCAGCAAAATGCTACTTTAAAAGCTCTCCTCCATGCTTATGACAAATGGCATATGTTTTCTTCATGCATATGACAAAACGATTTAAAATTCTATAAAAATATAGCAGCAAAATAATTTGATGACTAGTTATTAATATCAAATTAATCATATAACTAAAAGAAACCAAAGACTTAATGAATGATTAAATTAAAAAATATTGAGCACTTATTACATGTCAAGCATTGTACTGGACAGTGAGTATACAAATACAAAAAGGAGATAGTCTCTACCCTCAAGGAGCTTACATTCTAATGAATGAGACCACACGCATAAGGAAATGACAATCAGAAAAGAGATTTCTTGTCTGGGAAGTCATAAAATTGATGAGTGAAATAATAGCGTATTTCAATGTCGCGCTCTTTCCAGGGTCAATATAAATACTTATTTCAGATATACATGTCAATTTAAGTTAATTCACAGATGAGGAGGTGGAAATTTGGGGGAGCAGAAAGAGGGCACATGTTGTGTGTCAGAATGAAGCAGGGTAAAAATGATGTCATGTGGATCTTCAGCGTGTGAAACCAAGAGGCTTAGCTCATCTAGGCATGTTCTCTTTTGGTTGGGTGTAGAGGGTAGAAAAGCAGCAATAGAAGCAACAGCTGGCCAGAAAACAACCTGAGTGAAGGTAAGGATTCATGATGTCAGAGTATGCAGAGATGAATGGCTCAGCTCCTCCCAGGCATAGTTTCTCAAGATCCTCATCACTGCAGTGTTCTCTGCACCCTCTTCCTTTTTAACTGGGCCTCCTCATCCCAGGCTAAGCTGTGCTAAAGCCAAAGAGGCTACCAGTCAGTCTATGAACAACATTTATCAAGTGCTTAAGGCATGCCAGGTACTGTGCTAAGCACCAAACACCTTTGATCCTCTGGGAGCATTCTGACTGCAGTGCTCCCAATCTCACTCTTCCTGAGCTGGTTCACAACCTCCCCACCATTAACCTTGCCATACCTAAAGGAGCTCCAGCATCCAGACTGTTGCCTTCAGCCCTATTGGACTGGGCCCACCAAGTGCACAAGAGGATTCACTTTGTACATCTCTATGAAATCCAGTTCTCCAAATCCAGGTCTTCCTGCAGGTGACTGTTTGTAGTTGGATTCCAGCCTCTGCCCTCACATGCTCCGTAGATTCCTAATTCCCCCACAAAGAGGAAGGGCAGGAGAAGGGAGACATAGAGTATAATCAGGGAAGTAAGTGGTGAAAAAGAGAAATAGGCTATTTATGAAGTGATAGCAATTGAATTACCAAAGAAGAGTCTGTGTATACCATCGGTATTGATACAATATCAAGGGATTGGGGTAAGGCTCTTAGCCCCTGAGAGGAACGCAAGGTTATTGAAGCTTATGAATGGGACGTACACTCGATGAAAACACATAGATAGGCTATAATCTGCATGTTTGGTGGAACTACCCATATTTCTAGAAAGAGTTGTCTAGAATAGTGAAGTCACTTGCCCAAGGTCATACAATTAATAAGGGGCTAAGCTGTATTTTACATGTATGTCATGTATTTTACCTTACTTCTGTGTTACCAAAACCACTCTTTCAAAATAACATATCCATTGGAAAGCTAACTCCTGATTCCATGGAAAAAATGAACTTTGAGGGAGATTGGTACCAGCAAAAGTGTTAACCACTAAAACATGTCTCTGCTACTCAGGATCATTGTCAAAGCAAAGCAGTCACTTTTTTTGGTGGGGGTAGTGTGTTTTGTTTTGTGATTTTTGAGGCAGTGGGAAAAGGTTAAGTAGTAATTTTCCTTTATCTCAGAAGTCAGAGACTTTGGTTCCAGAAAGGCCTGGTTTCCTGTGACATCGTAGTATTCATCACTGTGCATGACAGATTAGAAATTTTTAGGTACATGGTGCTGAATCGACTAATACCCAGTCCATTGCTAAGTAATCAGTTGGATGGCTGCACAGTCAATCTGATTTGGTCATAAAACAGGGAAAATAAAAGGAGCGTGTATAATTTTTATCCTCCTAAATGACCAAATCAGACTGGTTGTGAGCAATCTAATAGAGCACTCTGTAATTGCCAATTATGATAGCTGGGGGAAAATAGAATCCAACTACAAACAGTTACCTGCATGCAGGAAAACCTGGATTTGGAGAATTGGATTTCATAGAGATGTACAAAGTGAACACTTCCATAGAGAAAACACTAGTCAGTCAACTTGAAACATCAATAAGATGCTTTAAGACAGGCCACTTCAAATAGTTAGGGGCTAATTAGTTATTTTTAGGCACAGAAAAGATACAATCATTGTCATGCTTAACGCATAAGATTTATCAATTTTATTAGGGATAATCACTTCTTCAGTTTCTTCACTATAAATTACTGAAATTGCATTGTCTACCTGTATATAGTTCTTCCCACAATCTCACTCCAGCTCCATCTTCAACACACAGAAATAACCAGTGGATTCCCTTAAATACATCATCTCCATAGGTAAGAAACACAAGCCCACAAACACACACACACGTGTAGATGCATAGACAAACATAAACCCAAGGAGATGGTTGGTTCTACAATCTATAACCTATAGAGATTCCACATTTGCCCTTTTCCCTATTCTGTCCTTGAAGTGAACCCAAAGGGTCTAAAGGTAATGATTTCTTGCTGGCCAATCCCAGATTAATTTCTTTACTCTTTGTCTCTCTCTGTGTTGTAATTTTTTTCAACTGTCTCTTCTGCAAATTTCTTTGTTTCCCCAGCAGGTGCACACGGTAATAACCACCGCTGTTGCTGATCCCATCGTTTTTCATCTTATTCCTTTGATTTATTACTGTTTTGAGTTTGAATTTGGAACCCATTGCTTATTCTATTGCATACTAATGAGACTTGCTACCACAAAGGTATGTGGTGGCCTTTTTTCCCCCTTATCTCCTGTTATTTCTATAATGCTGCTACATTTGTTAATTCTGTATGTGGCTCCATGTTGTTCTTTAAACACATTTTTTACTGCTTTTTTTTTTACTGCTCTCCTCAAATGGAGGAAACAAAAGGCAATAAAACTTTTAAGAAATTCAAAGTGTACTCTCTGACAATTTTTCCCTTTCTCGTTGTATTTTCTTAGAAATATAATTGTCATTTAATATTTATGGCACATTAGTAGTATATTTGGTGCTGGTCAGACTTATATACACTGAAGTCCCTGTTGTGTAGGAGTTATGACTGTAAGGCTCATTTGTTCTTTGTTTTTTTTCAATTAAATTTGAATTAATTGCTTAGGGAATATTTCTGGTCCACTTTGAAATTGTCTGGAAACATCATTCCTACAAAGCCCTTTTCCCCAGCTTTAACCATTTGGTTAAAACTTTAACACTAGAGGTTCAACCTGAGATCTATTTCCTTTCTCTACTCCCATTCTTATGTATTAATTTATGAAATTTTAATACCTTCTATATTACACTATTCTTAGTGTAGTAAAATGGCCTAGAAGTTGGGGGAACTGGATTTTAATTCTGGCTCCATTACTTAGGAATGAGGAAGTCATATTACTTCTCCTGGTTTCAGTTTTTTTGTCTGTAAAATGAGATAGTTGAAAGGAATGATCTATCACACTCTTTGTAGTTCCATAATTCTTTGATTCTTGTAACAAAAAATAAAAAGAAAGATTAAGACAGCAAGTCTATATTCTGTCCTTTCCCCTTTTGACTAACCTTAAAGCAATTCCAGTCTGGTCTCAAGTTAACCTCCATTCCCTTATTCAAGTTGCTCCGAGATCAGAGACATTCCTCTCATTCTCTCTAATCCCATCCCTCACACTTGCCCACCTACCTACACAGTGAGACACACATACAGAAACTCACACAATCAGATCATAGGCTGTTCAGTCACAAGGCAATTTTCAAATAATAAAACATAAATAAATACATAATGAACTGAATCTCTTCTTTGAGGTGATTAAACTTAGCTGTCAGTAATTTCTTATACCAACCACAATACTAGAAAACAAAGTGTAAGAGTGGAACATAAATATCAAAAAAATTACTTAATGAATACTGGGGAGAAGCTGAGACATCAGCTGAATCAGGAGAGAGCATTGCTGATTGCAAATCATTAGACCGCTACTCAGCTGAACATATTATTATATAAGCAATAATTCACAACAGGGAGTACATTTGGTGGCATAAACTACTACTGCACCTACAACTTGAATGTGCTGAGGTTTGAAAGGTGCATCCACTGACTGATGACTACCTATTGTGGAAGTGAATAACGATATGCGTGTATATATAGATAGAAGTATGTATATGTATATATGTCTCCTTTTATTAAGGGACCATTACATGGCTCATTTAAGGCAAAATTTTAAGGCACACATGAATATTGTTTAGGAATTCATTTCTATTTAAATTGCTAGTTTCTCTAGATTTCAATCTCTTTTAACACGCCATTTGATTAAAAACTAACATTTAAGAATCTTAAATTAAATATCCATTTAAGATGTTTGACATTTTTCTTCAATAAGAAAACTGTTGGCCTAGAGTTCAGTCTAAAAAGGGAAAAAAGTCTTTATTTCTTTTATTTTCACTGTTAAAATTCTGATCCTGTCCTGTTTGAAGTATGCTGACATTTATATAATCTTCTGTCAGATTATAAGTTCCTTCTGACAGAGACTATTTCCTTCCCAATCTGATTTTTTTTTAAAGTCAGAGGAGAGAATTACTACACAGGAATGATGAGCAAGTATTAATGGAGTTGGAATTCAAGGCCAAGTCCTCTGATTCTAGGTCCAGCACACATTCTATTGCACCGTATTTTTTAATAATGGGCCAGATTCAAGATTGTTGCTGTTTAGTCATTTTCCAGTTGTGTCCAACTCTTTCTGATCCCATTTGGTGCATTCTTGGAAAAATACATTGGAATGATTTGCCATTTCCTTCTATAGATCATTTTATATATGAAGAAACCAAGGCAAACAGGGTTAAGTGTTTTGCCCAGGATCACACAGCAAGTAAGTGTCTGAGGTTGGATTTGAACTCAGCAAGATGAGTCTTCCTGACTCTAAACCCAGAACTCTAGCCAATATGCCACCTAGCTATCTCTATAGACTCAATCAAAGACAAATATACCTAGTTCTTCAAAATGACAAGTATAAATAACATACTCAACCACACATGGCATTTAAAGGTAACTTTATTGATTTTATATGAACAAAGGGCAATGTTATATGATCAAAGGCAGTCATTACATTTTTAGTTGTATGTTTTAGACAGTAGGCAAGAAATTTAGCCCCAATTATTTAACACAATAGAAGATGCTTGAACCAAATGTCAGAATTATACTTATTCCCAGAAACAAAAGTAGGATTTTTTTTTCACTGAGATTAGAACCACAAATCATTCCCAAAGCAAAGGGCTTGCAAGACATCTACCTGGGAGGTAGGTGCTCTTATTATTGCCATTTTTCAGATGAGGGTAATACATTGAGTTGAATCAAATAGTATGGAATTTAATTTGGATAAATGTGAAGTTTTACACATAGGTTCAACAAATTAAATTTCAAAGTTGTCAAATATGGGTTGTACAGAAAAAGAAAAGTTCAACTGAGAAAATATCTAGGTTCTTAGTGAACTAAAAGTTCAATAGTACTAAACAGAGATATATTAGTCAAGAAAGTTAATGTAAAGGAGGAAGGAAGGAAAAAAGAAAGAAAAAAATAAAGAAGGGAGAAAAAGAAGAAAAAAGAAGGTGGGAAAAGTAGGAAGGAAGGAAAAAAGGAAGGGAAGGAAGGAAAGCTTAGCAAATAGTACATACACAATTCCAGTACTCTAGATATTTAAAGACATTCATAGATGACAGAATTTTTTTGCTTTCGTCTTTATATTTGGAATGATTAAGATATGCATTGGATGTCCTTCTTCCCTCAGGCTAGACTGTCATTTAAAAGAGCGAATTGGACAGCCACAGTTTGAAGAATAGACCTGTTTTTATGTGATACTTAATGGTCCTTTCTTTATTTCAGATTTCAAGGATCCGTGACTTTACCAGTATAGGTACTCCTTTCACTGACATAGATCATAACTCCTCTATGCCTTGTTAGAAGATGTTCACGAGTTACTGAGGCTGATAAATACTTCACTGTGCAGCCAATCTGTGGATGAGTCTCTTCAAACTTAGTTTGGCTGATCTTCAGATGACAAATGCAAAGCCCATCACTGACTAACCTCAGTACATCATGCAATATTAGAACTACTAGTATTCATATACCACAATAATATCAAAATGGATAGGGACAGAAATATAAAAGCATACATTACTTTAAAAAAATGGTATATTTCTCAACTATGATTAAGTTCCTAACCAAAGAATAGAGGTTATCATTAAAGGTAAAATAGACAAATTTGATCATATAACATCTTTTGTACATATAAAAATCAATGTAGATAGTCTAAGAAGATAAGCTGTCAAGTATGAAAAATATTTCTATCAAATATCACAGATAATCATCTGATATTCAAGATACATAGGGATTTGACACAAATATTAAGAATAAGAGTCATTCCCCAATAAGTAAGTGGCTAAAGTGATAAAGAGAATGAGAAACTAAATGCTCCCACATGAAAGCATGTTCCAAATCATTAATAATAAGAAGAATAAAAATTGGACAAAAACTCTGAAGGCTGTTCTACCAATATGGAAACACTCAATATCTGAGGCTCTGTGGAAACACATACTAATGCAATGTTGAAACTGTGAATTGGTCTAGCTATTTTGGACACATGCAGAATTATGCAAGAAAAATGAATAAAATGTTCATATCCTTTATCCTAGTAATCATACTATGGCACACAAGTCCCAAGAATGTCAAAGACAAAAAGATCTTCTTGTTTAACAAAATATTTATAGCAGTGATGTGTGTGTGTATATGTGTGTGATAGTGTGCGTGTATGTATGTGTGTGTGTGTGTATTTTGGTGAAGAACTAGGTGTGTGCCTGTAAAGAACAAGATGGGTGCCTCTCAACTCGGTAATGACTGACCTATCAATGAAATACTATTGCAACATAATATGATTTCCAGTAATAAAAATGAATATTAGAAACTCAAAGACACACTCAAGGATTCATCTGAACCAATGCAGGGTGAATGAAGTAAGGAAAAGCAGAAGACCAATACACTATACTATAATAATGTAAATGAAAAGAACACTAAAAAGCTGTGGAACTCTGAGCAATTGTAATACACAATCCTGGTACCAGAGGACAAATAATCAGTGATACTTCTCTCTCAGTGGAGAGTTGGGGGTTTGCAGGAAAAGAATGTTGAGTACATTATCAGAGTGGCCAATGTTGTTTTTTTGTTCGTTTTTCATTGTTATGTGGGAGATTAAATTCTAGAGGGTGGGGGAATATCTAAAAAAAAACCAGCTGATATAAAAAAGAAAGGCATCAATATGTTTTATTATAAATACTTGCCTATATAAATATATATTTTAAATGATCTGCTTTTCCTAAGATGCCTTTCTTCAAATAGAAAACTACTTTCATCATCTTTTCAGTCCATCAGGGCCATTTTCAGAAGTAGAAAATTTCTTCAAATTTTTTTTTTGTACAAATTTTAAAATTTCATTATTGGCTATGAACATTAAATTCTCCGAGTTGTGTTTGATAGCTATACAATATATTTCTGTAAAGTATCTTGGAAATAAATTTAAAGAGATAGCCTGGTGTAGTGGAAAAAGTGTTAGGCTTTAAATCTGGGAGATCTGGATTCAAATCCCACCGCTGTGACTTAATATATTTGCGATCAAAGGCTGTATTTGTAATGAGGAGGATGATTCAGGACTCATTCTGAACACTGACTACATGATGGTGATATCTCTGTGAGTGGGCCATCAAAAAAGACCCGTCAATGTGGTGCTATAGGAAAGAAAGAAAGAAAGAAAGAAAGAAAGAAAGAAAGAAAGAAAGAAAGAAAGAAAAGAAAAGAAAGAAAGAAAGAAAGAAAGAAAGAAAGAAAGAAAGAAAGAGAAAGAAAGAAAGAAAGGAAGGAAGGAAGGAAGGAAGGAAGGAAGGAAGGAAGGAAGGAAGAAAGAAAAGAAAGGAAGGAAGGAAGAAAGAAAGAAAGAAAGAAAGAAAGAAAGAAAGAAAGAAAGAAAGAAAGAAAGGAAGGAAGGAAGGAAGGAAGAAAAAGAAAAGAAGAAAGAAAGAAAGAGAAAGAAAGAAAGGAGGAAAGAAGGAAGGAAGGATGAAGAAGGAAGGAAGGAAGGAAGGAAGGAAGGAAGGAAGGAAGGAAGGAAGGAAGGAAGGAAAGAAAGGAGAGTATAGAGGACCTGGCCTTGAGTCAGAAAGATTCATTTTCCTGAGTTCTCTGGTCTCAGACATTTTCTACTTGAATGTCTCTGGGCAAGTCACTTAACCGCATTTGCCTCAGGTTCCCCATCTGTAAAATCAGCTGGGGAAGGAAACAGCAAATCACTCCAATATCTTTGCCAGGAAAACCTCAAATGGGGTCATGAAGAGCTGGGCATGATTGAAAATGACTGAACAGCATAGAAAGGAATATCAAAGTAGAATTTAAAATCGTAGTCATAACATGTTGCATAATTACTCTGAAGAAGTAGGAAAAGAAATACATAAAGGGAAGACCTCATTATACATGTGCAAGTGTGCAATTTTGTAGTTGAAACATTTTTTTTTTCCAATAAATAAACACAGGGGAAAAAGTGCTGCCTAGGAGGGAAGGAACAAGAAATTCTTAAGTGTCTCCTCTGTGCCAAGCACTGTGCTGAGCACTTTACAAATATTGTCTCACTTGATTTTTTTAACAACCTTGGGAGGTAGGTGCTGTTATTTCTCCTTTTTTAGAGATAAGGAAACTGAGGCAGATAGAGGTTAAGTGATTGGTGTATAGTCATAGTTAAGTGTCTGAGGCCACATTTGAACTTAGTTCTCCCTGCCTCTAGGCTACATCCATTGTGTCTCCTAGCTGTTGTGAGATATTTACCCTTATCTTTGTATGTGAAAACAGGACAGACTCTTCCAGAACTATCCATATTATTCTTCCACAATTCATGATGGAAAAAAATGTTCCAAGTAACACAGCTGTAACTAGGAAAGATGAGGAACTGCATAAAGAAAATTGTTATAACCTGATGTTTTGGGGAAAAGATGAGGAATTACACGATGCAAATTAGTATAATCTTATTTTTCTCAGGTTATGTTCATGTTATGGGATATTAGGAAAAATATTGAAATTGAGGGTTTTTTCCTGTAGTTCTAGTATTTCACTCCCTGTATCTCTTCTTTCACTTTGGCTTTCCCTGATAGCAAGGGAATATAATGCTCTCTCCACATTTATTTTTTCCACAAATTACTTCTCCTAGGGAACTCAGAGAGGTAGGACCTATTTAAACTCTGTGAAAATATTAGAATAAAATGAACATTCAAAGCTCCTTTGGTTGAATTTAATCTTTTGTTCAAATCATTTTACAAGAAAATCCATCTGCAAATGGTTCATATTGAAGAATTTGATGACACTAGTCACCTCTTCCTATATTCTTTTCCGTATAAACTATTGTGGCATGATGATAGATGATAAAATTCACTGGGCAAGGCTGCATGGGAGGGAACTGTCAATAATTTAAGACTTTTGATGATACAGTATTAACTTTATATTCAAAGCTATCACAACCTATTTTTATCCACCTGATGTTTTTATGGCTTAGAAATCACAACGTTTGTTTATGATGGTAATTTATTATATGGAAATAATATAGCAAAAGATTTTAAAATTACTGAGCTAAAATGTTAAAGATGTGCTCAGGACCTTAAATGAGCAGGGAGGGGCTTGGGAGGAGACAAGATGAAGAAACCATGGTCTCCTTTAGTAAACAATTATTTTTAAAAGAGCAGAATAGTCATAGGAATGGGACTAATTCTGGAACTTTTATTGCAAAAATCCACATTCAAAGTTCATGAGGAGTTTAAATGAGTCAGTTGTGACCAAGGGAAATCCCAGAATTTGCTTTATAACAATGAAGACCTTTTTACTGAATGACTTGTGACCAAATTCCTTCCCCTGTTGTTACTTCATTTATAGGCAATGTCTGTATGTTTGGGAGAGGGACCATGACAAAAAGAACTTTTATTTGCTTCTAGTCCATGGCAAAGATTGCAAAGCGTTGTTTTTTTCTCCAATAATCTTGCCCACTTGTAAGAGCCATAGTCACAAGTTTTAAAATTTTTTTGAAATTACTAAGGTTCTATCAAGGGTATGGCTATAGCAATAGTTACACTATATGTTGCAAATAAATCCTGACTTAATTAAATAAAGCATTATTTCCATCCTCTCTTCAGTAGCTCAATGTGGTCAGCTATCCATTTGTCAAAGGGCTTTGCTCTGGTTTTACCCTAACATGAACCACTCTGTTGCACTCTACTTCATTTGCTCCCATCAAGAAATTCTAGGAATATCAGAATAGAGTTGGTCTCTAAGTCTCCGCAAATTTAAGTAATAGAGTGCCCAGTTCCATTAAAGCATTCAAGGCAATAATATATACTAGGTATAGGCAATCCTTTATTTTCATCTCATGGATAGAATTCAGACTACAAAGTCAGAAAGCATTTACTAAGTGTCTACTATGTACTAGGCATTCAGCTAAAAACTGATGCAACAAAGAAAGGCAAAAAACACTCTCTAACATTGAGGAACTCACAATCTAATAGAGTGAGGTAGGGAGGGACAAACAAATATGTATAAACAATCTATATAAAGGATAGATAGGAAACAATTAATAGAGCAAAAGCAATAGAATTAAGAGGAACTGGGAAATGACTCTTATAGAAGTTGAGATTTTATCTTGGATTTGAAAGGTCTGGGAAGCCAGGAGGCAGTGATAAAGAGGGAGTGCATTTCATTCCCCAGCAAGGGAGACAGCCAGAGATGTTATATTTAAAAAAAAACTGAAAAGGTAGGGGGAGGACTAGGTTATAAATGGCCTTGAGTCTCAAACAGGTGATTTTGTATTTGATCCTGGAGGCAAAAGAGCACCACTGGATTTGATTGAGTATGACATTGGCATGTACAGAGACTTTGGTACCTGAATGGAGGATGGATTGGAGTTGGGAGAGGATTATGGCAACCATATCATTGAAATTATATCACACATGAGGTATGTAATGGCAAGTAAAATAGAATCTTTTGCTGTTTTTATTTTAGTATAATCCAGAAATATAATGCTTCTATTTGAATGTAACTAAGGAGGATTTTTTCCCAGGGTCTGGAAAAATTGGTAGGAAGGTCCATGCCTCTTGTTAATGAGGCATTGGTTCTCAAGGAATGTGATGCAGTTTTGTTTTGGGACTTACTCACTGGAAGTATTTGTTTGGCCAGATGAGGTCTTTGGGAAGCCGCTTTAAGGAGCCCCCCTGGCTTTGAGAATCCAGATGTTGTGCTTCCCTCTTTGGTAATTATGGTTAGATATTTGTCTGTTGAATCATGGTCAGGCAGAGGAAGCCATGTTGGTTGACATTTTGATTTCTCTGTATTTTCTTTGAAGTTCAGAATGCTAACTCCCTTGAACTAGGTGAATGATATATATACTTGGTTAGAGGAATGATATCTGTATTTGATTATAGTGATTGTTAACCCTTCAAAAATTGCCTTTCCTTTTATGAATGCAGATCTAAGAACCTGTGATAGCAGGTGCTCCTGTGTATGTTGGGGTGCTTACTGTTACAAGGTAATGAGGGTCAGCATTAGGGTGATGACAGTTTCAGAGGAGAGAAGAGGACTTATTTGAGAGATGTTGCAAAGGTGATGTCAACAGACCTTGACAACAGATTGGATAGGGAATTGAGAGATTGGGAAAAAAATCAAGGATAACGCTTAGTTTGCTGTCCTGGAAACTCGGGAAGATGATGATGCCCTTGACAGTAATAATGATGTTTGGAGGTGGGATAGGGTTTAGGGGGAAAAGTGGTGAGTTCATTTGGGGATATATTGAGTTTGAGTAGTCTATTAAAAGGTAGTTGGAGGTATGAGACTTGGGGCTAGTAAAGAAGTTAGGTTTGGTTAGGTAGATTTCAAAATGATCAACATAGAAATGATAATTAAAACCACCAGAGCTAAAATGATCATCAAGTGAAGTGTGATAGAGGGATCCAGGATACAGACCTTTGGGGCACCCACAGTAGTGACTGTGCCCTTTGCTGCTTCTTTGACTCTGTTGGTCAAGTGTTAAATCCTATTCTCTCCAAGATGCTCAGGAGCTCCCCATTACGTCTTTAGTAAGTTTGGTCCTAGATTTCTCTAGAAACTATCCATTATCCAGAAAGTTCATGAGGCTGGGAAATAAAGCTCTAGCACTATATGGAGGCCCATAGTCTAGAGATTGTACCATAGACTCTTGCTGAAACCTCTCAGGCTATGCACTTGAGGATATATGAAACTCTAGCATTCTTCTTCCTCTGTCTCATCATGCCTGACAGTTACTAATTCCCAGGGAGAGAAGTTATAAGGATGTATATTGTCCATTCCCCTACTTACCCAGGTTCACTCTGAATTTTCTGTGATTCTGATTTGTGTTCAGATCTCTCTGAATCTCTCCAAAAAGCAAATGTCCATGTAAAAAATACATTTAAAAATAAAGACACATATAGAAGTAAATTTTTTATTATTACTTTATAAAGAAGTTTGAAATTAAATAAATAACTTATCATGCATCAGAGTCCCAAAAAAGCAGTGGTTGCAATTATGATTGCTTACAGGGCAGGCATACAAATTCTTATTGACAAGAGAAGCACATTTGGAAGGTATGTTTAAAAGCATCCCAATCAATGAAACAAATACTACTTATTACCAAGTAATACTTAAATCCATACTGTAAAAGTTAACAATCAAAAATCAATATAGATAGTGACATGATCATTTTAAGTGACTTTGATATTCAGAGTTAGATAAATATAACTAAAAGATAAGAAAAAAGAAAAAATAGAGAAGAACAATGTGGAAGATACATACTTTCCTTTGGATGAAAACATTAAGGAATACAAAAATTTCATATAATACCTGAATAAAAATTATCCATGTGCTAGGGCATACTCATCATAAATCTAAAAAGTTAGAAAGATTAATTATATGTGTTATATACCATGATTCATTATATAGCAATTAATATAGGAAAGTCAGGCATAAGAGACAGATCTAAACTGATATGAAGTAACAGCACTCTGAATATTACTAGATATGGCAATGAAGCAATGGTAAATAATGATATAAGCTAACAGAGACAACAGTACTCGTATTTGAAGATTATACAATGTTTTACTTAGAAAACCCAGATAATCAGCAGAGAACCTTATTGAAATGAATATTTCAACAAATCTTAAGCAGTGACATATAGTATTTAAAAAATTGGCAGCTTTGTATTACATTTTAAAAGAAGACAGTGATGGAGAAAGTGTATTTAAAATAACTATAAATTTCATAAAATATCAGGGAGTTAAAATAACAAGAAATATAACAAACCCTCATAAGACTACCAAAACAAAATACTCTTTATAGAAAGAAGGAAGAAAAATAATGAAAGAAAAATCCTTTATGCATGGTTCGTTTATGGTAATGTAAAATTAATTTATTACATAGATTAAAATATAACTTCAGTATGATATAGTTTTAGTGTACACTGTCATTAGGTTATTTTATAAGGTAGAAAAAATAATATTAAAGTCTTTTGAAAGGACAAAAGATCAAGAATTACAAGGAAAATGATTGGGAAAAATAAGAAAGGAATTGAGCATTGCTTTATTTAATCTCAAACTCCTTTATAAAGTAGTAATAAAAATAATACTAATCATAAAATAAAAAAGTGTGTTAATCACTAAATAACAATTCCCAGAAACAATTTAATAGTCTAAGAATTGATGAACCAAAGGAAACAGATTATTGCTGAAGGAATCTCTACTTGACAAAATGTGATGGAAACATTGGAAATTAATTTGTCAGAAATTAGGCATAGACCAGCAGCTTATACCACATATGCTCCAAAAAGATGTGTGACCTAAATACATATAATGCCATCATAAGAAAATGAATGGAAGGAGGTAATTTTTCCATTCATTTCTAGATGGAAAACTCTCTTTAAAAACGAATTGATTGGATCATCCAAGATGCAAATTAATTTCTCTTACAGGATATTTAAAACTATTTGCCCAAGCAAAATCATTCAATTCAGAAAAAAAAGAATTGATTCCATCAATTAGGGAAAAATATTACCTTAACATCAAATATTTCATGTAAGAGTCTATTATCCAAGATACATGGAAAATTGGCACACATTTAATAGGAGCCATTCCACTATAGGAGTATTGATCTTATCGAAGTGATTAAAGGGTATAAACAAATTTAAAAAGAATATAAACTATCAACAAGTAAATGAAAAATTGTTCCAAATCATTACTAAAGAAATATATTATAAAATAATTTTTCAGCTCAATCTGAGTGGTAAATAGGACAAAGGAGGAAAATAATCAACATTGAGAGCATTTAGGGAAGAATAGGACACTGATACACTGTTGATTATACTGTGGATTCATTCAACAGTTCTGGAAAACATTTTGTAGTTTTGGGTTATTCATTAAGCATTTATTAAACTTCTACTATGTGTTAGGTTCTGTGGTAAGCAATGGTGATACAAAGAAAGGCAAAAGACTGTTCCAGCCCTCCAAGGAGCTCACAGTCTGATGGAGATGACATGTTAACATCTATGTACAAACTATAAGAATAAATTGGACATAATCAACAGAGGATAGTTATTAGAATTAAGAAAGCACTGAAAAGGCTTTCTATAGTAGATGATATTTTAATTTGATCTTGAAGAAAACCAGGGAAATAAGGAGGCAGAGATGAAAAGGAGAGATTTCCAGGCGTGGGGGACAGTCAGTCAAAATGCCCAGAGTTTTAAGTTGGTGTGTACTGTGAAAGAAATAGCAAAGAGGTCAATATCACTGATCCAAATTGTAAGAAGACTAGAAGGTTAGGAAGGTTTTTGAGTGCAAAAAAAGCATTTTATATTTGATCCTGGAGGTGTTAGGGAGTCACTGGAGTTTATTGAGTGGGAAGTGACATAGAGAGATATGTGCTTTATGTAGATCAATTTGGCAATTAAAGGGATATTATAATCATGGAGGTTAACCAACAGGTTATTTCAATACTGCATGTAATGAGGACCAACACTAGAGTGATGGTAATGCCAAAGGAGGGTGTGTGTATGTGTGTGTATATATATATATATATATATATGTGTGTGTGTGTGTGTGTGTGTATGTATATGTATGTATGTATGTATATATGTATATGTATATATACATATAGATAGATAGATATAGATATAGATATAGACATAGATAGATAGATGGATAGATAGATAGATAGATAGATAGATAGATAGATATGTTCTGAGCTAAGGTGACTGGGAAGATGATGGCACCTTCAACTGAAATAGGGGAAGTTTAGAAGAGCAGAGAGTTTTGATGAAAAGATAATGAGTTGTGGTTTAGATGGGTTGAGTTTAATATGTCTATGGGATGTCCAGTTCAAGATGTCCAATAGGCAGTTGCTGATGAAAGTTGCAGATTAGAAGAAGGTATGGTTAGATAAATAGATCTTTGAATTATTAGTATAGAAATTATGATTGAATTCATGAGAACTGAGAAGATCATTAAGTGAAATAATATAGATGGAGAAGAGACATTTCTGGGAGCACCCACTGTTAGTGAGCATGAACTGGATGGAGCAAAGGAGACTGAGAAAGAATGGTTACATAGGTAGAAGAACTAGGGTGGAACAGTTACAGACAATTTGAGAGAACAGATCATCAAGGAAAAGATGGTGATCCAGAGTGTCCAAGACTGCAGAGAAGTCAGGAAGGATAAAGACTGAGAAAAGGTCATTGAATTTGGCAAGAAATGATTGATGCCTTCAGAGAGTTGTTTCAGTTGCAGTATGGGGGCGGGAACCAGACGGAAAATTAGCAAGAGAGTGAGAGAAAAGAAGTAGAGTCATCATTGCAGATAAAATCTTTATTAGGAGTTTAACCAACAAAGGGAAGGGAGATATTGGATGGATCAAGTGAAGGGTTTTAGAATTTGGGGGAAACATGAACACATTTGTAAGCAATAAGGGACTGTAAGGAGACAAAGAGAGACAATATATTTAAGAATGGGGATCTCACGTACACAGTTATTTGCATGTTTTGTTCCCCATTATAATGTGAATTCATTGAGGGCAGAGCATATTGTCATGCCCTTCTTTCTATTCCCAGTGCTTGACACTGCCTGGCACATAGGAAGACATTGATAACTGCTCGTTGACTTACTGACTCTTCCATTAAAGACAATTAGTAGCTCTCTTACTGTCCCATTACTCATATTTTGTACCAATTTCCCTATTAGGCATTTTGTCCTGACCTCTCCAGTCTTTGACAGAGAAAATAGAATTAAAATACAAATTGAACTGTTCTACCTTCACTTCATCACTTACCTTCATCTTGTACATTCCAAGGAGTAGCTTTATGCCTTCCTTGAGTTCTCTCTTTGACATTATAGCTTAAAAAACACATATAGACAAAACAACACAGAACAAAAAAAATCTCTTTGTTCTTGTCTTTAGATGTCCTTACTAGCTTCAGCTCATTCTGAGTTTTTCCTGTACACCTCACATTTTATCATTCTTTTGAATAGATCGTACTTACTTGCCCAAATTTTAATTCTCTGTACATATCTTGTAAAAAATCTGACTGTTGAATTAGTTCCCTTTGCATCCATGTTTTTTTGTTTATACAGTTTCCACTTTCTTCCTTATTAGAGGAAAGAAGGGAAAGGAAGAGAATGAGCATTTATATAGTGCCTACTATGTGCCAGACATTACACTAAACACTTTTCTCATTTGAATTCAAAACAACTTTGAGAGGTAGGTGCTGCAATTATTCCTACTTTACAGCTGAGGAAACTGAGTCAAAGAGAGGTTAAGTGACTTGTCCAAGGTCACATACCTTATAAATGTCTGATGCCAGATTATCAGAATGATTTGCTTTTTGTCTGCAGAATTTCATCTGTGAAGTCAAGTTATTTGAGTTCAAATCCCACCTCTGAATACTGTGATACTTGTGAATTCATTTAATCTCCTTGGGAATCAGTTTCCTCATTGGTCAAATGAGAAAGTTGTACCAGTTAGTGCCTAAAGGTTCTTTCATGCCTAAGATCTAAGAACCTATGATTGTATGAAGTTCCTCATACCTCCTGGTCTGATTTTCCTTGTAGAATTATAGTGCATGAGATATTATCTTTTTCATCTCAGATGTATGTCAAAGGAGGTTCAACTTTTCCCTCTTTAGAAGAGTGGAGAACTTTTCTCCTTTTAGTTTTCATCATTCCTAATCCAAAAGCCAGTGTCTCCCTATGAATGAGAATCAGATTCATAATAAAATTTACCATTATCAGTACCTCCAATATGTGAAGAATGAAATTTACATTATAAGAAAGCATGTACTAAGGTGAGACTTTTGGAATTTTGTACCATGACCTGTCTATGCCCTAGGTATTCATAGAGTCCTGAAGCAAGAGAATCTGTGTATAGAATTCTAGGTCCTAATTACTTCTGCATGAATTAATACCAATATTGAGGAAAAATAATGAGCATGACTCAGCCTTACTATATAAATACAAATAGAAAATTATTGGGCTCCAAATGGTCTCATCAGAGAAGACAATATCTATGAAACTCTGGACATGAATGAAACCAGAAGCAATAGAGATTCTGCCCATCAGCACGCATAAATGCTAACGGGGAAACATAAAAGCATCATGAAAAAGAAAACAAAGAGGGAAATATTTTTAGACTATTGAGAAGCCTTGTTCTGATATATCCTGTATATTTCCTTTAAAAAGAATCAGAAGACTATTGAGCATGAGTAGAATGAACCAACCTGAAAAGTGACTATTGTGGTGAACGACAACCAAAAAGATTAGTTAATGTTATAATAGTCCTTTCAAAATCAATAGTCAGATGATGAGTTAAAGCAAAAGTCAAAATCAACACTGAATTAATCAATCAACAAGCATTTTCTTAAGTGGTTGCTATGTGTTAAACTCTGGGCTAAGCACTGGAGATCCAAAGAAAGGCAAAAACAGCTCCTGTTTTTGAAAGGAAAAACACTTCAAAGACCGCAAATTCTAATGGGGAGATAATGTGGAAGTAACTATACATATATGTATGTATGTGTGTGTATACATACATATATGCACATATATAAGTATATGTATAAGGACATATAAGTATATATATATACTTGTACATATAAGTATATATGTACAAGTATATATATATATACACACATACAAACTATGATAGATTAGATAGATAGATAGATAGATAGATAGATAGAATTCATTTTCTGTAGGAAACCTTTCCTGCACAAGATCTGATTTTACCTAAGTCTTCGGGGAAAACCAGGGAAGCCAAGAGATGGAGAAGAGGAAGGACAGTTTTTGAAGGAAGCTGAGTGGATAGAGTACTAAACTAGGAGTCAGAAACTTACCTTCCTGATGTCAAATCTGGCCTCAGACACATGTGACTCTGGGTAAGTCATTTAATCCTGTTTGCTTCAATTTCCTCATCTATGAGATGAGCTGGAGAAAGAAATGGCAAGCAACTTCAGTATTTTTCCCAAGAAAATTCCAAATGGGGCCACAAAGCTTCAGACATGACTGACGTGACTCAGCAATAAGGATATCTAGGGAAAATGCATTGAGTTGTGAAATGGGATACCTTGTGTGAGGAACTTCAAGGCCAGTGTAGGTGGATAATAAAGTATGTGGAAAGGAATACAACACAACAAGATGGGAAAGTTAGGAAGGGACTAGGTGAGGAGAATAAAATACATTATGGTGTTCAATGTTAACAGCTAAAACACAACTTATTTTGAGTATAAGATTATAAATTTAGAGCTAAAAGGGATATTAAAGGCTATACTGCCTCTGAAAATTTAGAAATGGATAAAGGTAAAGAAATTGAATGCCATTATTATCTTTTTGCTTTTCCAGAGAAGTGTAATGGATACGAAGCACAATAATGAGAAGGGCTAAACACTTAGAAACTGCTGAAGGATGCAAAGACTTACCTTCTTACCAAAAGGAGAGATAAAGAGGGAAAGGGTCACACTGGTGCTGATTTTACTTTTGCCTTTCCTTATATACCCAGCATTAGCATATTTCCTGGAACACAGTAAGTGCTTCATAAATGCTTTCTCTCTATTGAATGACTTTGGTTTAGAATAGAAGTTTATTTACCAGAAAAATAAATATGGAGGAGATGGTGAAAGATTAAGAGTAGTACTGAGGAAGAGGAAGAAGAAGAAGAAGAAGAGGAAGAAGAAGAAGAAGAAGAGGAAGAAGAAGAAGAAGAAGGAGAAAGAGGAGAAAGAGAAGGAAGGGAAGGAGGAGGAGAAGAGGAGGAAGATGGAGAAGAGGAATTAGAAGGAGAAGGAGTGCAAATGACATTGAGCAGTTATCATAAAGAATATGGCATGGCAATGGTCGCAATACTCTCAAGACAATCCTTGATAAAATAGGACATAGTTCCTTCCCTATTTTCTTTATAATGGAAAGAGTGCATGAATTATGGCTCAGTAGCGTTTCAAAAAGAACCCCAGGCACACTTACTGGTTTTATAGCAATGGGCAAATCACTTAACTTTTCTGAGTCTTAGTTTCTTCATCTGCAAAATGGGCACAGCAATAGCACCTACCTTATAGAATTATTGTGAATATCAAGTGAGATTATGCACATAAAGCTTATGTAAATCCTAACATGTCTATATAAATATTAACTATTATTAACAGAAAGAAGTAAGCATAATTAGGCATATCATGTACATAATAACTATAATCATATAGACGGAAAGAAGGATGAAAACCAAATACTACGAAATTATAATAACATTTCCAGAACTAATAACATGAATGTGTTCACTGGCATATAGCATTACAATTTTTCTATGTTGGTTATTTTCCCCCCCTTTTTAAAATTTTATATGACTATGAGAGGCAGAGGGAGGAGGGACACATTGAGAAATATAGATTGTATGAAAATGAAAGATATCAGTAAAATATATTTTGAAAGGAAGTGATCATTGTCAAACAAACAAAATTTTTACTATTTTTTATTCCCCCATTCATTTTATATTTATGCTAAAATAAAATTTAAATATATTTCAAATGGGAAATGTACAGATTTTTACTTGTCTAACGGAAGGCCTGCTTTAGTGCCATATTTTTTAATCCTCTTCGCCCATAATATTCAAATGCCCTTGAAGTGACTTCTCCCAAGAAAAAAAGCACAATCTTAACACCCATTGAATTCTTGTTGACTTTTGACCTTAAGTGCCATTTGGGAGCAGAATAAATCTATTTACTCAACCTTTATCAACTGGGAATTGTTGGTAAGCAAAGACTGTTTAGTCACTCAGATACACAGAGTTTGGTTAGAATAGAGAAATAAAAAGGTTTCAGAGTTAGGTAAAATATAGCAAATTGTTTCCAATACCCAGAATAAAATACATGACAGCTGTATAGTGTGAATAGCCTCCATTGCCTTTCAACAAACAATAGAGGCTCATCAAATAAAAATGAATGATTTTAATGAAGAATCATTGAAACTTATTGTTACTAAAGAAAGGTGTGCTGATTGATGAACAGAGCAACAGTGTCTGAAACATGACCACAGTCAGTCTTTACTCTCCTCAAATGATATGCAAGCTGTAATAAAGTTTTAATTTTTTTTTACTATTATTCAATATGCAAGATGGCATTAGCAATATAGTATCAGACGCTAGTTGGAGAAGAAGCCAAAGCAAAGGTTATACAACATTTTTGGCCTCCATATTTTAAAATCTCAACTCAAATTAGCTATATCAAGAAATGACTAGAGAGGAAAAATGGAGAGAAGGTTGTGGGGTTGGGGAGTATGTTTGATAAACTCACATATTTTCTCTCATACATCTGAAGAAAACTGAAAAAGTCAATTCAATTTCTGCAATGGTATATAACACTTTGGGACACATTCTCTTTACCAAAGTTAAGATATTGTTTGTACAAGAAGGGCCAGGAGACATCCTTTAAAGTTCCTATTAAATTTCCTTCATTGCCTTGATTAATTACAAAAGTCACTATTTTTTTAAGGGGAGGGAGAGGTGTCATTCTTTCCACAACCTCATACGTTAAGTTTCTGCACAGTACAAATAACTGAAGCTTGTAGATGTTTTCTGGAGGAGGCCATCTCTACTTCCTCCTGGAATTTCTGATCACTGACCCCTGTTGTAAAACGATCCATAGTCCACCTGGATTGTGCTGTCTTAAACTCTAAAGTACCATGGAATTGCCCCAACCCTTAAGGGTACTGGAATGTCTGAAATGAACTGAAGTGAAGGATGGATGCCTCTGACTGGTGTTACCTTTGTGTATGCTAGCCATTTTTTTTTTTCCTGAATCTAAACACTTTGTACCTAAAGACATTTTTTTTTCCAACTGAGAGAAGTCCAAACCAAGTAATTTCTTGAACCTATCTCTTAATTGCATTGAAACATAATTCTGTAGAACCTCTCTTTATTCGATGGTTGTAACTTGCCAAAATGATCATCTATTTCAGCATTCTCATTCCAGTGGAATTTAAGCTCTTGAAGGGTAGGGATTATTTGTTTGTCTGTTTGTTTAGTTTTGTCTGTGTATTCCTAGGGCCTTGCAATAGAACAGCCCCTGGGTAAGTGCTTGTTAGACTAGAATATCTGAAAGGTGGCTAAAGAGTTCATTGCTAGCTCACAGAATCGTGAGACGATTGAAGGAATGGTACTCAAGGTATGTGAGAGCAGCAAAATTATGAAAGGCATGGGAAAATACCAGAAAATCTTCCTTTAAAAAGTCAACTGGAAGAACCTAGTCAAATGCCCGCTTTACTATCTATATAAAGTTTACTTGAGAAATTATATATCAATCTAGCAAACAAGCATTTATTAAGTGCCTCCTATGAGCCAGGCATAGGAACCAAACCAGGAACCAAAGAGATGAAGTAAAATCAAGGACCCTCAAAGAGTGCATTGTAAAAGAAGAAATGGGCTCTTGTAACGTTCCATAGCGTATCATATCTCTACCATTGTGTATGCCAATATCATATAGACAATATAAGATAGTTATTTGAGCCTTCCTATTATTAGAACTACCGTGGTAGCTTACATGATGATATGATGACTCTTTGAGGCAGAAGGACACAAATCTTTTTTTTTTTTTTGAGGCAATCAAGGTTAAGTGACTTGCCCAGGGTCACAAAGTTATGTGTCTGAGGCTGAATTTGAATTCAGGTCTTCCTGATTCCGGGTCCAGAACTTCACCCATTGTGCCACCTAGTTGCTTCTTAATCAAAGTATCTCTTTGAGGCAGAAGGATATAAATCTTTTCTTTTTTTTTGAGGCAGGTGGGGTTAAATGACTTGCCCAGGGTCACAAAGCTATAAATATCTGAGGCTAAATTTGAATTCAGGTCTTCCTGATTCTGGGCCCACAACTTTACCCACTGTGCCACCTAGCCACAGTCATTCTAAGAATAAATAGCTGTTCAACATTTAAAGACTGCTATGGATGTTGATTTGCCAACAACTCACAGATCAACTTCCTGTAGTATCACGTAGATACTGAATCAGCATATGAGCTTTGTTAAGCAATTCGTTACATTTCTAGGACCCATAAGAATTCTAGCAGGAGAGACATTCCATCCACTTTGCTGAGTGTTGAAGAATCAAATCCACCAACATAAAAGAAAAGTTTTCCCTAAAAGAAAGATGTCACAATTCTTTTTGTAGAAATTGCTACTGAAATATTTTCCCTTTGTAACATTTTCCCTCTACTTTTCATTCCTCTGCCCACATTTGAGAGTTTATCAACGAAGTTTCTTACATCTTCTTTGTTCATTATCAATTCTATATCCTCTTTTCTATTAAGAGAGTTACCTTCCCCTTCCTTAAAACAAAAACAAACCTTAATAACTTTGCAATTAATGTGCATGCAGACTTTATATAAACTTAAAGTTTCATCAAATTTTTAGATCAATTTCTAGAAGAACAAATTTCTGGGCCATTATTCCTTGCCCCATTCAAGTACAACCTTTCCCTCCAATATAAATTAAGTCACCAAACTGAGTTATAGTCATATTTCCTGGCAGAAGGATGCAATTAAATTGTGTGGGACTGAGTTGGTAATGATTTCACAATTGGATTGGACCACAGACCATGCTGTTCCAAGCCAATGATCAGAGAAGACCAACCTGTCCTTTGAAGTGGGAGACTCCATGGAAAAGACATCGTGCTTTCTACCAAAACTCCGTTTGTAGTTAACTATGTTCTTTTGGTCCTGACGCTTTCTCCTGACACTGGGATTCCCTTTACTAAATTTACTAGGAAGTTGCTTCTTCAACAGAGCACAGCAGAGTATTTTAATCCTAACCACATATTGATTCATCTAATTTCATAGTTGAATGGTCATAATTTATCAAATTTATGGAGTTCTAGATGTTCAGTTTATGTGGTCTATTTATTTTATAGTTGGAATCTTCTCTTCTCTCTAAATGGGTATTCCACTAAAAATCTTCGTTAATATGCTCCAGCACTTTCCCAGAATACCCTGTGTGCTATGTCTTTGGATGGTTTTGATTTAATCGAGAGGAAGATGAAAGTGGGTGTTCATTCCTTTCAACTCCTTGGCTAGTTCACCATCCATCTTAGTCAATGTGTGGTTCTCTGGGACACAGCATTAATGATAGCTGTCAAAATAATAGTCTGAAGGTTAAAGGTCGAGAAAAATATGTAAAAGACTCCAGGGTGAACCAGATGATAAAGTAACTCATTTAGCCCATTAAATACTAGAATAGTAT
Source organism: Bettongia penicillata ogilbyi (assembly GCA_023548195.1). Taxonomy (NCBI): domain Eukaryota; kingdom Metazoa; phylum Chordata; class Mammalia; order Diprotodontia; family Potoroidae; genus Bettongia; species Bettongia penicillata. The sequence continues at coordinate 3,747,461 of JAJHZJ010000349.1, read as the reverse complement.
GGACTTGATGGGTTCAGGGGTTAGTAGAAGTAAGAAGAGTAAACGGGGACATCTTCAAGTAGTTTACTCTTGTTAAAGGATGAAAAAAAGATGATAATAGCCTTGCCAAACAAGCACACTAAAGGCAATTTTCTTAATTACAGTGCTGACCCAGCAATGCACACAGAGCCATCTTGTTATTGGAATGGAAGCTTTTATTTTCAAGCAATATTAACCCTTCTTGGTACTGTATGTCTTAATCAAGATAATTCCTGGAAGTGTGGCAGCTGTCAGCCATCTCATATTTCTGTTTGTGTTTATAAGTCTGTTGTGAGAAAAGGGACTGTGGACTTGGCATAAAGTCCTGAGTGACTATCTCCATCTGACAAACTTTCTCATTGAATCCCAAAGAAAAAGAGCCCGGAGTTGAATTAGATTGGGGAGAAGATGGACAATGATAGTTAATGCCATGTATTTCTAAAATTACTGTACATATATTACTAGAATGCAGGAAAAAATTTAGTGTGGTTAAGAATAGTGTGATGCTTTTTCCTGTGTTTTGTAAAATTGCCCTTGGATAGCAAATATTCTTTCAAATGATCCATGAAAAGAAATGTATTAGTTGAGATAAAAGACTAACTTCTTTTGGGTGTTGTAAATTTGCAAGAAAAATGACAGTTGATGGCAGCAGATAAGCATCATGGTAAATATTAAAGTGATGGCTAATTTGAAAAATCATGAAAATTACATAATCACCATTAAAATACACTAGGTTAATTTCATACCTTAAGCAACTTTTGTTATACCTGGCAAAAATCTCTTGAGTTCAACAATTTTCCATGGAACTCTATTGTGTCAAAAGATTGGATTGTTGCTCTAGGCTTCATTTTTGTTTTTTTGCATACCCAGCACCAAGGCAGTGCCATGTCTGTGGTAGGCATTTTGTCAATGTTGGTCCAATTGAATTGGATCACCTTGTGGCTATTTCTCAACTTGCTCTGGGTAAAAGTGAGTGACCTCCCTGGAAAAATTCATGTTCTATTCAGATGGCAGCTACATCTGGTACCAAACAAAGCAGAAAGTCACCATTTTTCAATAGATTGGAACTACACATCTGGCAGAAAATTCAATTAGATCCCAATTTTCTGGGTTTGAGCTCTATGAAGTCACCATTCACTAGGCAATTTTTCAACCCTCTCTTCTTGGTTCAATGGAAGTCTGACCAGAAAACGAGGAGATGGTATTTTCTCTCAGACTAAGTAGAACCATCACACACACAAGTATGTATGTATACATATATATACCCCCACATAGTACATAACTGTATGTATATATACACATACCCATATATGACACACAATGGAATATATATGTACATACATATATATGTACAGACATATATACAAATATCTATTTCATAACTAATCAATGAAGAATGAGCAAAAGGGTTTCTCCAAATTATTCTTTTTCCTAAGTGATCTTAGAAATCATCTAGTTCAATCCCCCATTTTACAAATGAGGAAACTGAGTACCAGAGATGCTAAGTAAGGTTACACTCAGGTAGTAAGTAGAATAACTGGAATTCAAACTCAGGTCCTTGTCCTCCAAATACTGTATTCTTTATAGAGCAACACACTACCTCCCTGTTTGTACATTAAAAAAATATAAAAAGTTGGGAAAATTTTTTCAGAGGAAAGAAATATAGTGCAATCTTTCTAAAAGATCGCTGGACTTTAAGCCAGGAGTTGTGGCTTCAAGCTGTGACTCTAAAACTTAGATATCATATACCAGACAAATTGCTTTTCCCCTCAGAATCTCAGTTTCTTCTAATATAAAATGAGGATGATACTATTTGTGCTATTTACCTCATACTATTGTTATGGGTTCTTTGTAAACTTTGTGGTATTATTCAATGAGTTATTATTATTAGTTCAAAAATACATTCTCTGTTTTGATTTCATTTGTTTTTACACTTAAAAACCTCCAGTAGGTATATAGTTTGTATAAAGACATTTTTACCTCTAGAATTTCTTCCTCTGAAGTGAAGCAAAAAAAAAAAAACTAATTGTTCTATTTCGTCTTGAGACATTACACCTTACAGAAGAATTTACCCCTTTTATAATGGCTAGAATTATTCTTTTCGTGCTAGAGTTTTCTGTTAAGAGTTCAACTGTGGCTACTGCCTCTTCATGACCTAAGGACATAAGTCTCTTGACTATGACATCAGAGCTGGTGGATAATTGCCCTGGCTTTTAATTACATAAATGCACCCAGAAGTCAGAAATAGCTGTAGATTTGGAGCAAATGGAAAACTAGTGACATTCACTATGAAGCAAACTTTTCTTTTAGTGCAAATGTGCTTAATTTTTTTAAGAGCAAAGAATAAATTATTTTTGATAAAGGAATAGTACCTTTGGGCTTTCAGAGAATATTCTGTCCGACCATAAATTCACAGAGAATTTGGACATGGTGTAACACTTAAGTTGGAGAGATAGAAACAATATTGGTGGTTATAATGGACCAAGATGGACTGCAAAAGGATAAAAAAAATACCCAGTCATCCAGATATTTCTAAATATTACCTTGGCAATACTTAGCTATATTTTCATGGTTTCTCTTTATCTTGTACAACAGGTAGTAATGTCACAAAGTGGAGAGATGACTGAAGTAGGCAGCAGGAAGACCTGCCTTGGAAAGTCATCTTGACTACTTAAATGACCTTGGGAAACTGACTAAACTTTTTTGAACTTTGGTTTTCTTATCTGCAACTTGGGGATAATGCTAATATTATATTAGCACAATATAATAATATTAGCATTTCACAGGATTAGGATCCAATGAGCTAATGGAGGCAGAATGCAGTATATAAAACTCTATGTAATCTGTATTTATTTAGGAGAGGGATAGTTCTATATATATATGTATGTTTGTGTGTGTGTGTGTGTGTGTACGTATATGTGTTTGGGTATTAGTTGGGGACGGTCCCTCAGCCCAGTCTCTTTGCTTTTGGAAGATACAATAACAAAGGCGTTCGGATCTGATTGTTATTACCCATACTATAGTAAGGAATCAGGCAGAAACATAATTCCAGGGTCAATCTCAAGTATATCACAATCAAAATCGAGTCCAGTCAGGGGTTGAGAAACTCTTTTGGACAATAGACATTTCCGGAATGATAATGATATCTGAATGTTAAGAATTATTGTCTCTCCCAGGCTGTAAATTAGAGGTCAGTTTTATGTTTTTTTTTCTTTTATTTTTGGAAGATGATAAGGACAAAGGAGAGAGGGAAAGAAATTTTGCTTATAGTCTAATAAATGCATTTGTATGGGATTCATTAAGGATACTTAAATCCCACTTTCCTTCCTTTCAAAGAAAAGAAGTTATGTGGCATGACAGGAAGAGAAAAGGCTTGAGTACCATGCCAGATCATCTATCCTAGTACGATCTCTATGACAGGGAAAATTGCTTCAACTTTCAGAACCTCTTTCTTCACCTGTAAGGGCACTGGAGCTTGGATCAGACGAGCTCTATGGTGACTGCCAGTTTTACATTTAAAATCCTGTGATTATTCTGGATTTGTCATTGAAAAGATCCAATATGTTTCTTGAATGAAAAAGAATTGAAAGAAAGAAGACCTCAGATAGGTAAGTAATATTGAGGTAAGTAGGAAATTCAACTAACTTTAGTAGTTTTCTATTATTTAACCCCTGCATTAAGACAGAGGCTACAACTGTGAATGCTTATTTTCTTCTTGGGGCAGCTAGGTGATGCAGTGAATAAAGTACTGAGCCTAGACTCAGGAAGACTCATTTACCTGAATGCAAATCTGGCCTCAGACACTTAACTAGTTGTGTGACCCTGGGCAAGTCACTTAAACTTCTTTGCCTCAATTTCCTTATCTGTAAAATGAGTCAGAGAAAGAAATGGCAAATCACTCCAGTATCTTTGTCAAGAAGACCCCAAATAGAGTTGCAAAGAGTCAGATATGACTGAATAACAATACCTTAATTTGACTGTGGGAGACTGAATTGTATATGGTATCTTCAACTAATCAATAAGTGGCAATCCAAGGTAAATCAACCAGCCATGTGACTTAGGGTAAGTCACCACAACTCTCTGAGCCTTAGTTTCCTCATTCATAAAATGAAGGAATTGATCTAGTTTATTAATTCCAAAGTAGTTTAAGTTATCACTTATATAAAAGACAGGGAAGAAATGCAGTGAATACAAAATTGGACCTGGAGTAAGGAAGATGAATCAAATCCAGCATGATGCATATTAACTGTGTGACTCTGGACAAATTACTTAACTTTTGTATGATCAGTTTCTTCAACTGCAAAATGGTTGCTCCTACTTCACTGGGCTGTGGGGGGAATAAAAAAATATAATATTTTTAAGACACTTAGTACAGTTCTTGGCACATAATAGACATTTAATAAATACTTGTTCCCTCTTCTTCGTATTTATGATCTAAGGTGAAGATATACTTTGGTATGTAAGAGTAGGTGGAGATTCTACCTAAAACAGCTAAAATAATGTTTGGTAAAGTTAAAGCTCAAAATGATCATGCCTTATAATACAATGGTAATGTCCTGGTTCTCAGACTTTATGAAGACATTTAGAAAACTTTGATAGAAAACATATTGTTCACATTCAAATGCCTTCTCGGATGGTAATTGTTTTCTTGTCCTGGAAAGCTCCATTTGAGCACCTCGGCTAGAGCAGACCACAACATTAGTTTATTATTACATTATGGTCAGAGAAGTGAATATTAGCATTGGCATGATCTGTCTGGTGAAATGAGGGCAAAGAAGATGAAATAACATTCACCTAACAAAGATACCAACCTATAGATAGTCTGGTCAGGAAATATTGGGAAAATGTAATATAATAAATTAATAATAACCTGTGGGGGGGGAAAGGCTGTAAAGAAGTGTAATATTTATAGAATAGGAAGATCTTCCCCACCCATTAATAGTGAAAACACATGGATCCTGTGATCCCATGGAGCCTGGGTCATAAGAAGGGAAGAGAGGGAGGGAGGGAGGGAGGGAGAGGAGAGAGAGAGAGAGAGAGAGAGAGAGAGAGAGAGAGAGAGAGAGAGAGAGAGCAGAGAGTAAGAGCAGGTAGAGAAGAGAGAGAGAGAGAAGCAAGCTGTGAGTGGGCACAGGGAGGAATTTGTCTAGGGGAACTTGTTTCTGTGGGGAGGTCTGACAGAAAGAAGGTTTAAGATGCTGAAGCTTCCTGGATTAGTGATAAGTTCCCTGTTAAATCTCACCTCTTGGTATTCTAAAAATGTCCCAAATAAATATTTTGGTTTTGCCTTTAAGGAAGAGAGTTTATCATATTTTGTGAATTTACCCTGGAAATACTCATGCATATTCATAACAGCTGATATGGGTGTCACATTGGCATTACAAGAAATGAACTCTATCAATGGAATCACTGTCCTGTTCAATTCAACTTAATTCAACACATATTTACTAAGTGAACTCAGACTAAAGTTTTAAAGATTTTATAATCCATGACTGTATGAAATTTGCCATCAAATAAACATTGTGGTATCAAGATGGTGGAGAAAAGGCAGGGATTTGCCTAAACTCTCCTAAATTCTCCTTCCAACAGTGCTTCAAAATAAGTTCTAGAGTGGTAGAACCAAAGAAAAGATGGAGTAGAATGATTTTCCAGCCCAAGACAACTTTGAAGGGTCTGTCACACAGGGTGAGAGTGGAGTATAGTCCTGTTCAATGCCAACATGACAATAGCAGGCTTGGGGACAACTGATTTGGCAGAAGTGATTTCTGGAACTTTCAGCCCACAGATGGTAACAAGGTAAAACAACTGATTAAGAGATCACAAGGGTCTCTTTGCTGGCACTGGGTATAGGACTCTGTTGCATTTCCCAATTATAGAACAGGGTTGCACTCCCATGGGTGAGGAGGAGTACTAGCACACCAGAGCTTGTGGTTTCAGGGATGCAGGGACCCTGGTCACAATTCCAGGGTAGAAAAGAGTTCTTGAGGTCATTCATAGACCAGAACACAGAGCAGCACAGTATTGACTATATCTCCCCTTAGATTACAGCACATTGGAAGAATTGAAAATTTATAGACCCAAACCAGTTCTGAAAATAGCTGTACAAAAAATTGAAGCTTGGGAGTGTTCCTTCCCGCCCCCACTGACCCAGAAGCAGAATCCAACTTTAAAATAAAGTTAAAAATCAAGAAATAGATTGAAAAAAATGAGCAAGCAGCAGGAACAATAATAAAAACTCAATCATAGAAAGCTACTATGGTGACAGAAAGATCAAAATACAAATTCAGATAAAGACAGTAAAGACAAAAAGGAAACATCTAAAGTCTCAAAGAAAAGTATGAATTGGTGTCAGGCCCAAAAAGAATTCCCTGAAGAGCTCAAAAAGGATTTTAAAAATTAAATAAGAGATATAGAGGAACAAGAAATGGAAATGATGCAAGAAAATTATTGGAGGGAAAAAGAGTCAATAGTTTGGTAAAGATGGCATAGAAAATGCCAAAGAAAATTAAACCTTAAGCAACAGCATAGCTCAAATGGTGAAAGAGTTAGAAAACTCAACTGAAGAACTCCTTAGAAAGCAGAATTGACCAAATTGGAGGGGTGTGTGTGTGTGTAGGGAGGTACAAAATCTCACTGAAGATAATAATGGCTTAAAAATTAGAATTGAGCAAATGGAATCTAATAACTCCATGCAATATAAAGAAACAATCAAAGAAATTAAAAAAGAAAAGATAGAAGAAAATAAAATATCTCAATGGAAAAACAACTGACCTGGAAAACAGATCTATGAGAAATGATTTAAGAATTATTGAACTACCTCAAAATCATGACTGAAGAGTCTAGGTATCATTTATCCTTTATTTTAAAAAAATAATTTATTTTTAGTTTTTGACATTTGCTTCCATAAAGGTTTTGAGTTTTAAATTTTCTCCACCTCCCTCCTGAGCCCCATCCCCAAGATGGTGTGCAATCTTAAATATATTTTCACATTAGACATCTTTACAAGAAATTATTAAGGCAAACTGCCCAATAGCTTAGATCCATAGGGTAAAATAAAAATGGAAAAATCCACTGATCACCTCCTGAAAGAGATTCTAAAACGAAAACTCTCAGGAATATTATGGTCAAATTCCAAAGCTCCCAGGTCAAGTTACAAATATTGCAAGCAGCCAGAAAGAAAAAATTCAAATATCATGGAGGCACATTCAGGACAGCAAAATTTAGCAGATTCTAACCTAAACCACCAGAAAGCTTGGAATATGATATTTTGGAGTGCAAAGGAATTAGGATAATAACTTATCCAGTAATACTGAGTATAATCACTCAGGGGAAAAGTGCATATTTAGTGAAATAGAGGATTCTCAAGCATTTCTGATGAAAAGACTATAGCTAAATAGATATTTTGACTTTCAAATATAAGACTCAAAAGAAGCATAAAAAGGTAAAAAGGAAAGAGAAATCATAAGAGATTAAATAATGTTAAATTTTTTACAATCCTACATGGGAAGATGACACTTGTAACTCCTAAGAACTTTCTCACTCCAGGAAGTTAGAAGAAGTATACATTGACAAGAGGACACAGGTGTAAATAGATGGAATGATACCTAAAAAAAAATTAAGCAGTGTATGCTTTGGGGCATAGTTCTAAATTGCTTCCCAAAATGATTCAAACAGTTTACAACTCCACTAACAATGCATTACTGTCCCAGTTCTCTCACATCTCCTTCAATACTTTTCATTTTCCTCTTCTGTCATATAGATGATCTGATATGTGTGGGATAGTTCCTCAGAGTCATTTTAATTTTCATTTCTCTCACCAAGAGAGATTTAGAGCATTTTTTCATAGGACTATAGATAGCTTTGATTACTTCATCTGAAAGCTTCCTGTTCATATCCTTTGACCATTTATCAATTGGGGAATGACTTGTAGTCTGATATATTTGACTTAGTTCTCTACATATTTGAAAAATGAGACATTTATCAGAGAAACTTGCTATAAACCATTTATTTCTCTCCATCCTATGTTTCACCTGTTTATCCTACTGTCTCTCCTTTCACCTGTACATCTTCAATTGTTCTTTCTTCTCACTACCACCTCCCCTAATCCACCCTTCCTTCAATTCTGATCCCCCCGCCTTTTCTTATCCCCTTCACTTTCTACTTTCCTGTAGGATACGTTGGATTTCTATAACCAAATGATTGCATATGTTATTCCCTCTGTGAGTCAATTCTGATGAGAATAAAGTTCAGGTTTCCTCCCCACATCTTCTGTTCCACTGTACACAGTAACAGCAAAATTTTATGATGATCAAATGTGAATGATTTAGTTGTTCTCAGCAATACAATGATCCAAGACAATTCTGAAGGACTTATGATGAAAAATGCTATCCACCTCCAGATAGAGAATTGATAGAGTCTGAAAGCAGATGAAAACATAATTTTTTAAACTTTGTTTTTCTTTTTTTTTTGGTCTACTTTTTTTTGTAACATGACTAATATGAAAATATGCTTTGTACAACTGGACATGTATAACCTATATCAAATTGCTACGTTTCCCAAGAAGAGAGAAGGAGAGGGTGGGAGAGAATTTGGAACTCAAAATTTTTTTTAAATGAATTTTACGAAATGTTTTTGCATGTAATTTGGAAAGTATAATAAACATTTTTTTTTAAAAGGTGTGGTATCATGGAGAAAGCACTGAATTTAGATGAGAACCAGGCGAGCTGGTTTTAAACTCTACTTGTGCCACCTTCTACCTGCATGATCTTGGGCAGTTTCTTACTACTCTGTACCTCAGTTTCCACATCTACAAAAACAGGGAGAGTAATTGTCCTATATACTTCACTAGGTTATGAAGAAAGTGCTTTACAAACTATAATATGCTGTAGAAATGGGAGTTATTATTACAACCTAGTAAAGAGATAAGATGTGTGCATAGATAAATATGGAAAATTATGAATGATGAGTACATTAGAGAAATAGCAAAATAAGTGCTACACAAGGGATCTGGAGGAGGTTGTTAATGACAGGGGGGGAATCAGGAAAGCCTTCATGAAGATGTAGCATTTGAGTTAGTCTTTAAAGGATGTGTAGGAATTCAAGAGACAATGAAGGGAGAGAGAATATTCCCTGAGTTTACCGTCTAGTGGGGAGATATACATATGCAAATGAAACAACATAAATAACTATAATACAAAAAATACACAAGAGGAGTATCAGTGAAAGCTACATGGAGAAGCTGGGCTTTTAAGGTTGGGTAGGATTTTAATAGATGTAAAGGGGGCATGAGCAATTTAGGCATAAGGAGCAGAGGTTGGAAAAATATTGTGTGTATACTAGAAACAGAGTATTCTAGTTCATCCTGGAAATTGATTATTTATAAGGGAGTACTGTGAGATATGGACACTAAATTTTTCTTGATCTCCATATCTGAAGTGTTAGTTTTCAAATTCTAACATTAAATTCATTGTATTATAACTCTCTAATAAGATCAGCTTAGCAAGAGACAGGGACATAGACTAGATAGACAAAGTGTGTGTGTGTGTGTGTGTGTGTGTGTGTGTGTGTGCATGTGTGTGTGTTAATATTAAAATATTTTAATATCTACTTTACTCTGCCAATGAAGTAACACTCTTTTTTTGTCATTCATTTTTAAAAAATTAATTAATTTTATTTGTTTTCTATTTTCTATAATCACTTCCATAAATCTTAGATTTTCTCTTCCTCCTTCCCTCTTTTCTCCACTCCCTCCCTTCTCCCTCCCTGTAACACTCTTTAAATCTCCCTGCTCAGTATAGTGCATGTTGAAGGAGATTTTGGCTAAAGAATAGATCTCATAAGAAAATTGTGTTAGAAAAACAACTGGATCTGTGACTTCAATCATAAGGACATTTCAGATGAAGAAACTTCTACCCATGCCAACTGGTGCCATCTCTACAGTTTCATTTCTTAAAGAGTTGCCTACAGGAACTAAGTGGTTAATCACTTGCCTAGGGTCCCATAACTAATATATATTAGGGGTAATACTTGCACATAAGTCTTCCTGGCTTGCAAGAAAACTTTTCACTCATTGAATCATGTTAAAAGTATATTTTTTTCTTTTAGAGGGCACAAAAGTGAACCAAAGACTTAGGGGCAATACAAGTAAATACAACAAATCTTTAAAGTACTTATTATGTGCAAGGCACTGGTTGAGACGCTAGAAATTCTCAAAGAAAACAAAACAGTCCTTATCTTCAAGAAGTTTACATGCTGCTGGAGGGACAGAGAATATACACAAATAATTTAATAATTTTCAGGAGAGGCAGTCATAACCTAATTGATAGGGAACTGTCTTTAAAACATAGGGAGCCTAGGTTCAAATCTTGCCCTAATACTATTATTCTATCTGTATAATGCTGGGCGAGTCACTTAACTTTTCTGAGTGGCAGGCTGTTTGGAAGTTTTATTTTATTATAGCAAACTGAAGTGAGGTGGACCTAGGCTTGCTGGTCAGGCTATGTTCAAATGCATGAAGGTGAGAGATAGAATATTTTGTATGGGAGACATTAAGCAGGTTGGTTTTAGGCGTGCTTAATCCTTCCAAAAGGACCTGGAAATACTTTTCAGACAAATTTTTTAAATGGATGACAATGGAAGGTGATAGCATCATTGCTTTCTGCTCAGGCTATGATTCTCAATCTTCTTACAATTCAATAATTATTTGTGACCTTGGGGAAAAAAATAACTGATTCCTTTTCACTTTTATGTCATTCTTTTTCCCCTGTGTATGAGAGACAGAAACATTTAATCTCCATCTTACTTTGACTTTGTGAGGGTGCATATACTAATTTTTAAATGTGTGCTTTCTGAGAACCTACTATGTGACCAGTATGGAGAGATTTCAAGGAAATATATTTCATCAGTACTCTAGGAAGGAAAATACTATTTTAACTATTCTGTCTACCTCATAGTTTACATTTCAACTCTGTCTGTGAGTTACAGAGGTCAGAAAAAAACAGAGAACAAAAACATTTGGTTTCCCATTCTTGACAGTCCATTGCATTCATGGGATCACAGAATAAGGACTTCAGTGTTTGGAACACAGTGATTATCTATTAAAATCCAAGTCTCTTCTTTTGACAGCTTCCATATCTCTACCCTTACCACTTCCCCCACCCTACCCTCACCCCCCACCCCCACCCCCACCCCCACCAAAGGTGCTTTTATCTTATAGTTAAAATCAGCAGTCCCTTCAGGCAGCTGAATCAACTTTGAATTTTGCCTCTTATTGGTTAAGTGATCATGGGAAAGTCCTTTAAACTTTCTTAGTCTCAATGTCCTGGTCTATAAAATGGAAATGAATAATACCTCAACTACTTCTTCACAGGATTGTTCTTGTAATGATCAAATAAGAAAATGGCAGCTTTTGTGGTATGTTCTGTTTTGCCTAGGTAAGTTATGCATGTCCGTATGGGTTCGTCTAGATATGGCTTACCATAGTAGTCATGAAGAGATATCTCAGTCTCCTTCACCCCCTCTTCTCCAAGGGAAACTGATTTTTCTCACGGGAGGAAGTTGGAGATTAGGGCAAGAGACTGGCGTTCTGCTTTCCTCAGAGAAAGCGTATCGAGCTAGATTATATCTCCCCATTTCCCCTCAGTTAATGTTGTTAGTCTGGAAGAAGTAATTTTTATGTTCAGACTGAGCTCCTGATTGCTATTCTGTAATGGAATAGGAATATCTAAAGCTATATATCCAGAGCTTGCCTCCCCTTCCAACCAAATGCTAATGCCATAATGAACGTAGATAGTAAAAAGCAAATAAATCTATTCATCCAAGGTGATAGCCAGCAGAAATCAGAGAAGATATACAAACAATACATGTTTGAAAAAGCCCTCCCACTGGAGGTGAAAAAAAAAATGTGGAGTAACAGCTCAACTCAGAGAGGGGAGAGGCACACAGAGAGAAATAGACAGAGACAGAGTTCTAGGTATTATTCAATGGAATCTCTAATGTAGAAAACTAGGGATAGGAAATGAGGTGCAGGCTCCTTTACATGCTGACTCCTTCCCAGACTCTTTTTCTTGGTTTAGGGACCTGAAGAAAATCTGAAAGTGCAGGTCTTCTCTTCCTAAGCTGAAAGCCCAAAGACTAGGATCTGTGTTCTAAAGGCTTACCAATTCTATCCCTCATGCAGCCCAGGGGATTGAGTAATCAATCTTCACCAGTGAGGAGAGCTTTACACAAATTAACTTTGGGCTGAAGTTACACTTTGGAAATTCTAAAGCACTTTATCAGTATCAGCAATGATGATTAGAAATAGCCCTGGATTTGAAGTCAGAGGACATGAGTCCAGATTCTGGGAACTCAGTCTTTTTGGGCTTTTTGGGGCCTCAGTTTTCTAATCTGTAAAATTCAGTTATGGTTCAAGATGACTTTTTAGTCCCTTTCTAACTTTAATGATCTTTTATCTATGGGGTATAGACTAAGGAGAGCAGATGTAAATTTGAGAAAAGCAGAACACACTAATCAGAGCAAGTGCATTAATTTTGTCTCTGTTCCCCCTTTGTTGTTCTGTGGTAGAATGCCACATGACTTAGATAACATAAAATCAACTCATTTTCAAATTGACTTCACAATCTGGCAAGTAGAAGAAACATTCCTCTTTGATTTCTTGTTTTTTCTTCTTAAAAGGGACAGTAGATGAGAATATATTAACTACTGCAAGAGACCTTAACAAATTCCCCTATTTTTGATTTCTCTCTCCCATATTCACCCCATCACTTTGTGCATGTATGTATATATATATATATATATATGTGTGTGTGTGTGTGTGTGTGTGTGTGTATGTGTATATATAAATATATATATATATATATAGTTATCACTTTTAAGACTGCATTGTATCTCCATCCCCAACAATAAAGTATAATTTCACTGAAGTGAGGGATTGTCTCACTCAGACCCTAGCATAGTAGGTTCTTAATTAACATGTGTTGATAGATTCATTCATTCATTATAAAAAAACCCCACATATCTGATTTTCTCCTCTCATCCTTCTAGTTTTCTCCTTGTCTCACCTTCACAAGACTTAATGTTAGTCACAGCAGAGAATTGAAAGCCTCCCTTGCCTGTCCCGGTTTGCAGATATTACTTGCTGACCCGGCAGAGAACATCACAATGGCTAATGGAAACTTTCTCTTCAGCATTAATGGTACAGTTCTCTAATTTGTTTAGCTAAACTGCATTAGTCATACTGAAAGTTTTATTATCATAGTCAAATACAGGAAGCTGAAATGGACATGCTGTATTTTTAAAAATTAAAGCATTTTTAAAAATAAGCTCGGCATATTGATTAGCTAATTTTCTAAACAAGAGCCTCATTTCTTTTAATCCTAGACATTACTACAAATTCTATTTCCGTCCATGTTTCATACAGACAGGAGTGGAATGTAAAAGAAAATCTGCATGGAATTATTTATCTGCATGGAATTATTTGATCTTAAAGTGCACCTTTGTCAGAAGGCTTTTTAATTGAATGGGAGAAGCATAGAAGACAGGTGAATTTCATCAGGAGATGGCAGGAATAGATTGGGAGTCATAATAAGAGTTGAAACTAATGTTTCTGAGTGGCCACAGGGTTCTTTTGCTTTATTTAGTTTTATTCTTTAGATGTTTTATCAATAGTTAAAGCAAAAAAAAGTACTCGGTCATTATAAGAAGATCACTGTTTTTCATCTACTTTCCCTGCACCCCCAACCTTTGCTAAGATTCTTCCCTTAAGCATTTTTTTTTGCATCTTTTTTAAAAGAGCAGTTAGGAAAATATCTGGTCTTTGTCAAGAACTCTTGTCACATTCATTCACTCAGGGGCTAACAACTTTGTGAAACAACTATTTTTAATGGGAGTCTGGCATTATGAATATTGACCTCTGAAGCAAACTGTGTGACTCTCATCAAGTCACTCACCCTCTCTGTGCTTCACCTTAATAGGTGTCAAATGATCTGGTTGGTCTAGAGGAATTTATTTTTCTTTGAACTCTAAATCTATAACTTTGCAAGCAGGAAAGATACAGTAGAGCTGGCCTTAATGAGGGATATCTGAGTTCAAACTCTCCCATAATATAATATATAATATATGTAATATAATATCTGTGCAACCCCATGCAAGTCGCTTAAGTGCTTGGGTTGCCAGGACTCTAACTGAAAAGAAGCCCTTAAATTGCACTAGTAAAGACAGTCCCTTAACCTAGCATCCCTACACTGTTTTTGCCTTTTACTTTATCTCCAGAACTAAACAGAATACTTGACTAGTTACAACTTTTGCACAAGTGATTTGTTAACCGACTGACTTGTTAAATACATTGATGGAGTAAAACTCAAATAGAAGTGAATCACTGGAGCCATGGAGTGCCAGAAAAATAGCAATGTCTATGTTGTACAGTATTTTTATTCATTTTTGTTAAGTATTACACTATATTTTCACATAGTTTGGTCCTAACTGGGGAGATTTATTTATTTTTTTTACCACAGGCAAGCTTCCTACCTCTGGACTATACCAATGAACTAGCAGGTCTTCTTAAGTAGACAAAAACACACACGTAAATAAATGAATGAACTAATAAATGCATGAATGAATGAGAAATGATTGAATAGATGAATGGATAGACAACCTGACATTGGTAGAATACAAGGTTTTGAGAAGATGTTTATGGATGAGTGCCTTACTTCTCTCCTACTGCTTAGGTTCTAGGGATCCTAGAAGGAAAATGATTCTTTTCAAATCTCTTCCTGCATATTAAAATGAATATTCAAATGAGTTGCATGGTAGGCTTTCAGTTTTCTCTTGCATAAGAGAATTTGAATTAAACCTCCAACTAACTAAAGAATTATAATGAGTCACAAGGGACAGTTTTTATTTTCTTTTAGTCAGGGTGGTTGGCAGCATTTGTTCAAGGTGCATTGTATTAATATCAAGTAAGTCATGAAACCAAAGATGTTTTTGACTGTTATAGAGTCTGTCTACTGCAGGGTCCAGGTTGAAAACAGATTCTCTCTAGATCATGAGGTCCTCCAAATGTTTCTTTTGCCTGGTAAGATTGTACTGATTACATCAAATCCAGGCACATTGATGATACTGGTAAACACTTAAAAAGATTTCACCTGATTATCTACAGAATATTAAAAAAATTGATGAATGTCTATTTTTTCATTCATGATATTCAGGAGGTTGAACAACTTGTGGAGTTGATAAAAATACTTTGGGCAGTCAATACAAATGGACAATGAGCTGGTCCCGGAACTTTATAGGAGGAGAACAGGATGAATTGCTTTTTTGGTAATTACAAAGTTCTCTAAAAAAACAACCATCTTTTCCCCTAAAATAAAGTTCCATCTTTTTAACATCAAGGTTCTTCTCATGAAGTTGTATGGATTCTAGTTTCCAAAGAATTGAATTTAAGGAGTCTATAAAAGGGCAATGAAATGAATAATATGAGATGTAAAGGAGTAATTCTGCACAAGAAGAGGTATAAGGAAATGATAAGATAACTACATTACTGGAAAATCATAAAATGGAGCAATCACGTACTTCTAATGAGAGTAAAGGATGGATAATTCATGTTCTCCACTTGTATTTCAAGAGAAATGCAAGGAGGTCTTTAGTATGCTAAGTGGATCCCCTTTGGTAGATGTATGGAAGGACATCAAAGAGAAATAACAATGTGGGAAAACATAGATGTGCTTCAGTTTGTGCTCTTTGAGGGAATACCAAGTTGATGAGATATCACAGATTAGGATTAAATGAAGCATCAGAAAATTTTTACAATTTCTGTATAAGAGATATAATTCATGCACAGAAAAACAAAAGCCGGAATTCTCAAGTACATTACAAAGGAGCAAAATCTTGCCCTAGCTACCCAAATACTTCATCTAAAATCAAGTTATTAGCCTTTTCCTAGGGCAGAGCTAGTAAGAAATCCTGCTTTCTGATCCTAAATAAGCATCTTAGGCTACTTATGGAATAAAAACAGAGTAAACCACTTAATACAAACATTCAAGTGAAATGCAGTAAATCACAAGCACTCAGAAAGTATTAAAAAGAGAGGATATAGGGAACCCACCGAAGAAAAATACTTTCCAGTTATGGACTTTTCTTTCATTTTTGTCATTGTTCAATCTAAGATAAGTTTTATTTAATTCATTCATCCTTTTATCCAGTATCTATTGAACACTTACAAGAAACTGTATTTTTCCCACAAGGGTTCCCTATATCCTGTCTTTCTTTTTAATACTTCTTGAGTGCTTTTGACATACATAGCAATTAGTAAGTACTTAGAGGAATACACAGATCAATAAGACATAAGACTTGACTACAAACAACTTACAGTTTGATTTGAGAATTGCATATAGATAAACATAATTTCAAATTCAATCCATAGCCAGGCATGGTAGTACAAGCCTATAATCCCTGTTAACCAAAGAGGCTGAAGTTAGCGGACCACCTGAGTTAGGAAATTCTAAGCTACAGGGGGGCTAAAGTCTATTGTGTATCTGAACTGTCTTGTATGATAAGCCTCCAATATCAGGGGGCCACCAGATTGCTTGAGGAAGGGTGAACCAGGTTGAAAATGGAGTAGACCAAAATCTCCATAGTAATTGGGAGGGAAGTCGGGTCCATGGATGGCATGGGTAAGACAGAGAGGCAGCTTAAAAAACTTCTAATAAGGTAGCTAAATGGCACAGTGGATAGAACATTGGAAATTGGAGTTAGGAAGACCTGAGTTTAAGTCTGTTGTCTGACACTAGCTGTATGACCCTGCACAAGTAACTTACCTTTTCCCTTCCTCAATTTCCTCATCTATAAAATGGACCTAAAATACAACCTAGGGTGATTGTAAAAATAAAATGAGATAATGTTCACAAAGAGTTTTGTACATCTTAAAGCACTATATAAATTCTTGTTATTATTATTATATAAGTGAGCTCAACAAGAATTGTTATTAGAGCTGAGCTTTGAAGAAAATATATAAGGTGTAATATAAACCATATATAGTTTGAGGAGGGAGAGCATAGCCAATGGTACTGCAAAGATAAAGTAAGATTCAAGATGTGTTTGAGAAAACTGCTTTGATTGGGACTTGGATAAATGAAGGAAATTGGGTCAATAAAGCAGAGACAGTATGGTGAAACCATATTGAAGAAAGTCTTGAATGCTAGGTTATAGAATCTGGGCTTTGTCTTGTTGACAGTGGAGAGACATTAACAGTTGCCGAGTGGGAGAATAACTTGATCTGAGTAAATGTGGTGAAGATTTACTTGGCAGCAGTTTTCAGAGTGGCATGATGGGGGTAGAAACTAAATTCAAGGAAACTAGTTGGAAGGCTATCAAAATCTTTAATTGGTCCCAAAGCCACTAACCTGTGCATACCTTCTAACTCACCTAGAACACTATTTAACCTATATCTACAAAGAAATAAATGGAAGAGGAAAATATGTGTAAGAATATAACAGTTCTTTTTATAATAAAAGAGAATAATATGCTAAGAGGTTTGCCATCCATTGGGGAATGGCTAAACAAATAATGAAATGTGAATGTAATGTACCATAAGAAATGATGAAATGGATAGTTTCAGAGAAACTTGGGAAAACTTTTCTCAACAGATGCAAAGTAAAGTGAATAGAATCACTTCCAATCAGGAAACAACTCCTAAAATAAAACCATTATTAAAAGAAAAACAACTTTGAATAACTTAACAACTTTGATCAGTGCAGTGACCAATCACTATTGTAAGGAACTCCCCTTACAATTACAATATTGAAGCTACCCATATGCTGACCCAGAGGTGATAGACTCAAGATACAGAAAACGACGTACATTATTGGACATGCGTACGATAGAAATCAATTGTAAATGGGTGACATGAAAAGGAGAGATCAAGAGAATTATGTAATGCTTATCTAACACTTAACTGAAATGATTCAAATAGCAAATCAACCATGTTATATTTTGTCCCCAAATCCTTTGGAAGTAAATGACACTGTCTGATATACTTTGCTTCATTACTTAAATAACTTCATATGGCATTTGCAAATGATCCAAGGAATGTACATCACTCTAATTCCTGAGCTTTGCCCTACTCCCAATATCAAAACATTAAATATAAATTTCCTAGGCATAAATGGGAGCAATTGGAATATATGGCTTTTTGTATCTTTTAACTCTAAGTTTTATGTTCCAGTGCTTCTAGTTTTCTTTTATTCAAATTCAAATGGAATTTTTGAAGCCAATCTAAATGTCTTTAGCCATCCATTAATACCATCCTATTTCTCTCTCTCTAACTTATCTTTTTTATTACTATGATGAAGCAAATGATTATGAAGTATTTTGATATTCTCATATAAAACAATTTCATTAAAAAGTCTAAATATCATTATTAATTAGGGGACATGTTTTCTTTTATATTTGGTTGACTAGATTGTGGCCACATCAGACTCCTCCATTGGCATCTGCAGCAAAATGAAATCAATGTCTTAAGAAAAGGAACAAGCTTAATAATTTTAAGTCACAGTGCATTGCACATGCCCAGAAAAGCCTAGATCATTTCCAAATTCAAGGACTAATAAAAATTGGAAGCACTCCAGTAATTTTAAATTGCTTTGCACGTTGAAGAGTGATTTAAAACCATTGAAGTGATTCAATTTTTTTATATATGCACTTCAATTTGGAAGTGAGTCAGACAGACAGCCTCATAGCATAGAGGTTCAAGACTTATTGAACTAATGGAAAAAAAAAAGTTAGGAATGAGTATGCTAATAGAAAGCTAGAGAACCCTTGAAAGTCATCATCACTAGTCATAAACAGTACCATTTGGAAAGAAAAACAGTTGATAAAAGCTCCAATGTGAACAATGAAGAGGCAGCATGGAATTATGGACCTGGCAGTGGAATTAGAGTCAGGTCTAGTTTAAAACCTGGTTCTGTCACTTACTAGTCATGTAACTGTGTGCAGATTACATCTCTGAGTTTCAGTTTTCCACCTAGAAAATGAAGATACTGACGTGCTACCTACCTTTCGAGACTCTTGGGAGGAAGGACTTAATCAGCTATAAGTATGAGATGTGATTTTTAGTAATAACAGTAATAAATATTGCCATTTTCTTATCTCATGTCAGCCATGATGAAGACCAAAGACAATCAAAAAAGAAAGAAAGAAAGAAAGAAAGAAAGAAAGAAAGAAAGAAAAAGAAAGAAAGAAAACAAAAACTCATATCAGTATAGGTGGAGAATTAAGTAGGAGAGCTCTGCTGAATGTATGGACTCACCCTTATCATTTGGCTTTAAAAAAATGACCTTATTTATATTCTCTATAGAGCTATCTCCCTGTTCCGAACTCATAGCATGTCCTAAATGTCGAAC
Organism: Bettongia penicillata ogilbyi; assembly: GCA_023548195.1. Lineage (NCBI taxonomy): Eukaryota > Metazoa > Chordata > Mammalia > Diprotodontia > Potoroidae > Bettongia > Bettongia penicillata. Next base: position 3,728,046 of record JAJHZJ010000349.1, on the reverse strand, counting down.
TTGTTAGACAATTAGTCCTATATTGCTTTGTGACACCTAGTATAATATTAACTTCTTGTTGAGTCCTTTTTTTTAGTTATATCCAACTATTTGTGACCCTGTTTGAGGGTTTCTTGGGAAGGTTGCTAGAGTGCTTTGCTATTTCCTTCTCCAGTTCATTTTAGCGATGAGGAAACTGAGGCAAATAGGATTAAGTGACTTGCCCAGGGTCACAGCTAGTAAGTATCTGACGCCAGATTTGAATGCAGGTCTTCCTGACACTGGCACTCTGTCCACTGCCACCTAGCTGTCTTATTTTATTATTTAACCACATTATTGCAATTTCATTTTTCTTGTATTCATGCTCTTTTCACCCAGTTGGAGAATAAATTTCTTGAACATTTACAAATATCGTACCATGAGCTGTGTTTTTCACACATAGGAGCACAGTGTATATTTGCTGATGGATTGTATTGGAACTATGTTTCTTGTATATAGCTATCAGTCAAAGGGCTGCACTTGAGGACCTCGAGGGCCACATGTGACCTTGAGGTTGCAGGTTCTCCACCCCTGTGATAGATTATCTCCTCCTTGATGGCAAAGTTTGTGTAATTTTTTATTTTTATATCCCTAGCATCTAACATGGTTATCTTGCACTTTAGGTGCTTGAAATATAGTTTTTGAATAGAATTAAGCGGTTTTTGCTGCATTCATTCAAAAGTCTCCATCATGAATTTATAAACTATCACTGCTGCGTGATCCAATGAAACTTACCAGAAATCACTAAAGAAACTCAATGTTGGTTGACATCAACTAATCTGTCTGAGGTGAACATGAGATTAAAGCAATAAATTGACATATGCTGCTGTTTAGGGCATGGACCCAGGTTTGAATATCTATGCATTTACATAGAGACCTATAAACTACATATTTTTAAAAGAAGGAATATACAACGGTACATTTCTGGGGTCAAATAGTTCAAGGGCTTATTTACATCTAAGGAAATTTAATTCCATTTCCTGAATAAACGTTCTAGCACATGTGGTTTTCTGCATAATTATGCTACTACCACAGAATGGGGTACACTCTGGATAGTGTATTTTTTTCATTACCTCAATTGCCAAAGTTTTCAACTTGGTTGTTAATGGGAATGTGAATAAATAACAAAAAATATAATTGCATAATAGCTTCATCATAAGGAAGGGACATAGAAACCTATATTTCACCCAGAGAGCAAAGAAATGATGTTTAAGTCAATGGTCTTTTGATTGTTCGAAAATATGTATAGAGAGAAATCCTTATTTAACATTCTTACTTTGAACATTTTCACAAAACACAACGCTCATAGGACTAACTAACACTTTTCTTCCGATAGTAAAAATAATATTAGCTAGTGTATTACAAAGCATTTTACATATAATGTCTCATTTGATCCTTATGAGCCCTGTGGAAAGAGATGGTATTATGAACTCCGTTTTACAGATGAATCAGTTATAAGTATTTATTTAGCTCTCACTTACATAGTAGGTCCTGTCTTAAGTACTGTAGATACAAAAAGATGCAAAAGACAGTTGCAGCCTCCCTCCCCCCAAAACTCATAGTATAATGGAGGCAAATAAATATATACAAACAGGATATATACGAGATAAAAAGGCAAAAATTAACAGAGGGAAGGCTGTAGAATTAAGAGAGGCTGAGAAACACTTCCTGTAGAAAATGAGATTTTAGTTGGGACATAAAGGAAGCCAAGGAATCCAGAAAGGGAAGATGAAGAGGAAGAATGGAGACCAGAGAAAATGCCCAGACCCAAGAGGTCAAATATCTTATTTGTGGGACAGCAAGGAGGCTAGTGTCATTGGATGAGTATGTAGTAAGAGTAAGATGTAAGAAGACTGGAAAGTAAAGAGTGGGATGGGTTATGAAGGGCTTTGAAACCCAAAAGAAGGATTCTGTATTCCATCCTGGAAGTGATAGGGAAGGTGGGACATGGGACATTTGAGGAAGAATGGAAAGGTTTGGGAGAACTTTTGTGGAGAGTGGGCTAATGAGTTGATGCCACAGGCAGAAGAATGGCCTAGCATCTGTGAAGACCCTATTAAGATTGTGTAACATACACTTGTAATCACCCACTTAGAATGGTTGCATGCTTTTCTCCACATTTGCTCATTAAAGTGTATGGAAGCAAAGGTGGTAGATGGTGGGAGTGATCCAAGAATGAGACTTGGCAGGGAGCAAATGGCAATATAAAGGACACATTGACTCAGGAGAAGATCTTGTAGATCTGACCTCCTGATGAGGGAGCTGAGATTGAGAAAAACTATGCAGTTTGCTGAGGGTCACACAGCTATGAAATATCTCAGGCAGGATTTGAACTCAGGTCTTCCTGACTCCAGTTCCAACACCATCCACTGCAATAGCTGACTGTTATGAGATTTGTTTTTGTTTACCACATTTTGCAAAAGTATCTAAGTGCAAGCAGACAAGTTAACCAACCCTTTGATATTTTTGCTTCCGACCTTTTTTAGGAATAGCTATTTTTACAGTCATTAAAGCGTTTTCCAGACAAAGTTTCCATAAGGTTTGGCAATGAATTGCAGTCAGGAATTCTCATATACTGTGGTCCCTGATGCCTCCTTCACCATTCCACATTCCTTAATGGAAATAGCTGACTTTAAAGATTTTTCACTGATTTGTCAATAATTCACAGGAATTTTTTGTTTTGTTTTGGGTTTTTTGTTGTTTATTTATTTTGTTGTTTATTTTGTTTCTCCTAAATCTCAGCACACATTATTAAAACATTCTAAGAGGAGACTTTTTCCCCGACTGTTCCCCTGACCAATATGCATTGGCCTTCAAATCAATAATCATCAATAAATGTGAGAGCTAGGATATTTTCATTGCCTAGAATTTCTTTCTTTTCTTTTTTTCCTTGATTATTATTAGCAGGAGTCATTTACAACTGACATTTACATAATGCTCTAAGGTTTGAAAAGTTGTTTACATATATTATCTTCTTTAAGGCTAGGGGACATATGAAGCGAAATAAAAAAATGATTGCAAATGAAACTGCAAACCTATTGTTTGCTATTTCTTCCATATATATGGTAACATTATCATGTAAATTTCTTCCCTTCTATACTAGAGATGGTTACCATTAGACACAGATATGTTGTATATATACTTTTTGTTTTGTAAAAACACTCTATACATACTTCTATTTATCAGTTTTTCCTCCGGATTCTATCTTTTGTTAATCTATTATGTTATGAAAATGCTTGTTCTATTTGATTAATTAAAAATAAAGTAAATAAAAGAAAAAAGAAACCTATGAAGTTGATGCAATAGGTTTTATTGTCATGATAAGAATGAGGATGAGGAAGAGCAGTTGGCTAAGGATGATCTTAAAGGGGAGCAAACTGAAGCTCAAAAATTTTGTGAAGTTATGGTCACAGTGATGATAAACAAAATCTGGAGCAACTATTTAAAGAAGTGAGTAGGAGTGAGTTTTGTATGGGACTTGTGGCAATTAAAACACTTTGGGGAGGAGTAGGTGATTTTAGAGGTGTAAGATTTCATGGTAAGTGGTGAGGAAACTACTTCTCCCAGTTTCATCTTGACCAGTGATTGAATTGGTATAAGAAATCTGTAGTAAGGAAATCTATCAATACATACTTGCAAATTATAGTGACAGAGCTGAGAATGACCTGAGGACACTGAGTAGTCAAGTTTCTGGTTGAGGGTCCAAGAGCCAGTATATGTAAATGTCAGGATTTGAATCATATGTGTATATGCATCTCTAATAAAATGCATCAAGATTAAGTCTGTGCACCTTTGTATTTTAAATACACTCAATTTTAAAATAAGATTTTTTCAACATTTCACCAAAGGGACTTTCTGAGTAAATTCCATTTGATTTATAATAAAGGCTAGGTAGAACCCACTTGAGACATGGTGGTTTTTACTTATTTTTACTTTGAATTTTTTTCAAACCCACATAAACCTAAATCAAAAAAGAGTTTTGCATAAAACTCTGGAAAACAAAGCTACTGAATATTCCATAGCCTTCTTCAGGAACCAAAAGGGACATATCTCAAAGGTTGTTGCACCATCACACTGACATTTAAGTCAATTATCATGGAAAAGTTTGAAGACCAGGATATTTTTATTGCCTAGAAGATCTTCTATTTTATTTTTACCTGATTAGTCATAAGAAAAGTAGTTGTTGTCATAATAGATATTTTTATAGTTATTTAAAGCATTAAATAAAAATTTTTCTATATAGCTAGGAATAAAATGGGTAAAAAATAAGCATTATGCTATGTTCCCTCTAGAAGAATAAAGTTCATTTTGCCAAATATGCAAGGAACACTAGACTATAAAGAATCCAGAGAAAGACCTGGAAAGTTATAACACATTACAGAAGTGTTCCTACAACAAAAAGTTTACTCTGAACCCAGCTTGTCCAATATTCCCTCACCCAAATCCTCCACCTTTTAATGGAATGTTAGATTACCTGTTCATTCAGGAAAACAGCACTGAAATTAACCCTAAATGTTAAACTACCTAAACTTGATTATTTCATCTCCTCAAAATATCTAATGAGGGTTGGAAACTTTCCTCTTTGGTTTTATCATTGGAGTTTTAATGGGGGTGGGAATAGGAAATCTCACTGTTGCAGATATGGCATATTTGTCTCTCCCTCTATACCTGCCCCTCTTTAAGGAATGAGTGGAGAAATAGGTAACAGGAGAGATGGATAGAAAGGAAAAGAAAAGTATTTTAGGAAGAGTGAGAAATATTTGGTGGATTGTATGAAGGAGAGGAAGACAGATAATTACTTTTGTAAGTTAACATAACTCTTGTGCCATCTTCTCCTGGAAAATTGGGTTGGGTGAAATTTTAGGAGTTATCATATTTGGCCCCCAAAGAGTACTAGGAGAAAATCGTTCTTGGTCAATTTTCACCACATTCACAGGTCCAATTGTGCCTTTGAAAATAATTTAATATAATAATTAATTTAATTTAAAATATTTTAATTTTTAAAAAATAGTGGAGAAGAATTCAAATAACTTCCCAAATTATATGACAAATAGGTTAGAATCTTCATTTCCATGAAGTCTAAAAATAATGATTTTCCTCTTTCTCCTCACAAAGCAAGTACAAGAATGCCATGGCAAAAGCACCTCAGTGATGCTCTTAGGTCTACTATGAAGCTATCCTCTCTGATGAAAACCCTCCCCGTACAGCCCTCCGACCACTGGCCACATTCTGTCACTTCCCTCCTCCGCTAAGGAGGATGTCTCCTAAAGCAACTGACCTACCCTGACAGCACCCTGCTGACTACTTTCTTTTCTTACTATATACATATATGTATATATATATATGTATGTATGTATGTATATGTATAACCCAAGATATGTACTCTAATGTTATGAAAATGTCTTGGTGTCAGGAAGACCTGAGCTCATCTCCTGCCTCAGATGCTTACTAGCTGACCCTAGTTAAGTCAGTCAACTCTCTATGCCTCAGTAAGTCACTTTTCTCATCTATAAAATATGGATAATAATGGCACCTCCTTCATAGGGTTATTATGAGGGTATAAATGATGAGCTAACATATATAAAATACTCTGCAAACCTAAAAGTGCTCTCTAAATGATAACTAGCTCATTACATCTTCATATGTATATCCCGGTTGCCACACAATGCCAAGAGAATTAGAGGAAGACTTCTTAGCATGGTACTCATAGACTTCTTGTGGCCAACTTAAGCAAAATATGTACAAAAGTCATATTAGATGGGCAGAAAAGAATGAGTTAGGATATGCATCTATGCAGGGAGTACTGATATGATGTGAATGAGATCACAGATTATTGGAATCCAGAGAATAAATATTAATAATGATAGTATTTAAAGAGCTTTCAGGTTTGCAAAATACTTTATGTATGTTATCTCATTTGATCCTCACAACAGCCCAGGAGTTAGGTGACATTATTACCTCTATTTTACATGAGAAAACAGGTACAAACTCATTAAATGACTTGCCCTGGGTTACACAGATTACAAGTGTCTGAGACTGGATTTGAACTCAGATGCTTCATCTTAGGTGTATCAGGGTATATCTGAATTTAAAATAGCTACATCCATGTGTTCTCTTTTGTGTTGCCCAGCATAAACAGAGGCATTTCAAAGTTTCAGAAAAGCAGATGAAACTGAACACAACAAAAAATGAGCTGTCCACAGTGAAGGTTAAGTATGTTCTAAAGAAGAACAGGAATGTTGCCTCATTTTCTTTTGCAAGAAATGACACCATGATTGTTCCAAAACGCATCAGAGCCAAGGTATCTTAAGCATTTCCTCTTTAGTCACTGAGGAGCTTATGAAATGTGGCATCTCTACAATTATAAATTTAGGCTTTTTAAATGGCAAAGATACATCTCTTCATCACCATTGGCAGGTTAACTTATTTTTGGAAGAATTACTCCCCTGGGATCACAACCTCATATAAAAATGATAATACTGATAGTAATAGCAACAATGTTAATCATAACATTAATAATATCTAGAATTCATATAATATTTCAAGATTTGCAAAATGCTTTTTCATGTATTATCTCGTTTTCTCCTTACAACAACACTGAGAGGTAGGAATTACTATTATTCCCATGTTATAGATGGGGATTCCACTAGAACATTGAAATAACTTGCTTTGAGTCACAGAGATAAAATGTCTGAGATTCAATTTGAATTTGACTTGCTGTTCAACAATTTCTACTATACTATCTAACTGCTTAATGTATAAACATATTTCTTAACATCACTAGGTCCAGCTACTTTTTATAAAGCCACAGACTGACCAGGTAGCCATGTTCAAAAATATGCCTTTCCCATTAATGACACTTGTAATATCTTGTCACTTTCAAAAGTCTCTAAGGCTTTGAAGAAATCTTTATTTATATCATATTGCATATCATATTGCAAAAGAATTAGCTCTTAGACACTACCATAATTATTGACTTCCATAATGGCCACTTTAATTGAAATCATTTGGGATTTTCCAAAGGTAGTCCAATGGTGTATTAAAAAAAATGACCTGTTAGCAGAGTTTGAATGCTAAACATCATTCATAAGAGGAATTTCACTCCACTGGTCTTCTACCTAAAGAATTAAATCATTCAAAAAAGACCAAGTCAGTTTATTTTAATTAACACTTCAACTAAAACTTAGATTAACCATGACTTAAAAAAAATAACTCACCAATTCATGCCTTATATCAGGTCTATTAAGGGAAATATTACACATGTTAATTGAACTAGACTGGAGATGAGTACAGTTGAATAGGTTAAGTTAAAAATCTATTTATAGCACTATGGATTTAGAGCTGGGAGAGATCTTAGGGGTTATTTAGCTCAACCTCCTTGTTTTACAAATGAGAAAAATGAGGCCTAGAGGTGTTAAGTGACTTACCCAAGGTCATATAGGTAGTAATTGGCAGAGATTGAGAGTAGTTGTCAGGAAATCTTAGAGATCATCTGATCCAACCTTCTCATTTCGCAAACATCACCATGCTTAATTAATTTTGACACTAGACAGTGTTAGGTAAGTATTCATTTGCCTTGTGATTTTTTTTCTCTGTTTTAGGGGGATCTGGAGCAGCTAAATTCAAATATCAACAACCAGAATATTTTTAATTAGAAGTTTGGATATCAGAATTTTGGGGTTGGTTTTACTCATGGAGTAATAAAAAAACACAAATAAATAAGTTTTCTATTAGGGATTTATTAGAAGGAAAAACAAATCCAGGGGATATTTTTTTTTAATTTTCAAAATTTTTTAAAAAATTTATTTATTTAACTTTTAATATTCATTTTCACAAAATTTTGGGTTCCAAATTTTCTCCCCATTTCTCCCCTCCCCAACCCCAAAATGCCAAGCATTCTAATTGCCCCTATCACTGATTTGCCCTCTCTTCTAACATCCCTCCCTTCCTTTGTCCCCATCTTCTCTTTTGTAGGGCCAGATAACTTTCTATACCCTGTTACCTGTATTTCTTATTTCCCAGTAGTAAGAACAATACTTGATAGTTGTTCTTACAACTTTGACTTCCAACTTCTCTTCATCCCTCCCTCCCCACCCATTCCCTCTGGGAAGCAAGCAATTCAATATAGGCCGTATCTGTGTAGTTTTGGAAATGACTTCCATAATAGTCATGTTGTGTAGGACTAACTATATTTCCCTCCATCCTATCCTGCCCCCCATTGCTTCTGTTCTCTCTTTTGAACCTGTCCCTCCCCAAGAGTATTGACTTCATATTACTCCCTCCTCCCACTGCTCTCCCTTCCATCATCCCCCCCACCCTGCTTATCCCCTTCTCCCCCACTTTCCTGTATTGTAAGATAAGTTTCCATACCAAAATGAGTGTGCATTTTATTTCTTCCTTTAGTTGAATGTGATGAGTAAGCTTCATGTTTTTCTCTCACCTCCTTCTTTTTCCCTCCACTGAAAAATCTTTTGCTTGCCTCTCTTATGAAAGATAATTTGCCCCATTCCATTTCTCCCTTTCTCCTCCCAATATATCTGTCTATCAGCACTTAATTTCATTTTTTAAAGATATGATTCCATCCTATACAATTCATTCTGCTCTGTGTGTGTGTGAATGTGTGTAATCCCACCAACTATCCAGATATTGAAAAGTTTCAAGAGTTACAAATATTGTCTTTCCATGTAGGAATGTAAACAGTACACTTCTGGTAAGTCCCTTAAGACTTCCCTTTGCTGTTTACCTTTTCATGCTTCTCTTCATTCTTGTGTTTGAAAGTCAAATTTTCTTTTCAGCTCTAGTCTTTTCATCAAGAATGCTTGAAAGTCCTTAATTTCACTGAAAGACCATATTTTCCCCTGAAGTATTATACTCAGTTTTGCTGGGTAGGTGATTCTTGGTTTTAGTCCTAGTTCCTTTGATTTCTGGAATATCCTATTCCATGCCCTTCTATCCCTTAATGTAGAAGCTGCTAGCTCTTGTGTTATCCTGATTGTATTTCCACAATACTGGAATTGTTTCTTTTTAGCTGCTTGCAACATTTTCTCCTTGACCAGGGAACTCTGGAATTTGGCCCCAATGTTCCTAGGAGTTTCTCTTTTTGGATCTCTTTCAGGTGGTGATCGGTGGATTCTTTCAATATTTACTTTCCCCTCTGGTTCTAGAATATCAGGACAGTTTTCCTTGATAATTTCATGAAAAATGATGTCTAGGCTCTTTTTTTGATCATGGCTTTCAGGTAGTCGCATAATTTTTAAATTGTCTCTCCTGGATCTATTTTCCAGGCCAGTTGTTTTTCTAATGAGATATTCACATTATCTTCCATTTTTTCATTCTTTTGGTTTTGTTTTGTGATTTCTTGGTTTCTCAGAAAGTCATTAGTCCCCATCTGTTTCATTCTAATTTTGAAAGAACTATTTTCTTCAGTGAGCTTTTGGATCTCCTTTTCTATTTGACTGATTCTGCTTTTTAAAGCATTTTTCTCCTCATTGGCTTTTTGAGCCTCTTTTGCCAATTGAGTGAGCCTATTTTTCAAGGTGTTATTTTTTTCAGTATTTTTTTGGGTCTCCTTTAGCAAGGTGTTGACCTGCTTTTCATGCTTTTCTTGCATCTCTCTCATTTCTCTTCCCAGTTTTTCCTCCACCTCTCTTACTTGATTTTCAAAATCCTTTTTGAGCTCTTCCATGTCCTGAGCCCACTGAATATTTATTTTGTATGTTTGGGATACAGAGGCCTTGACTTCTATGTCTTTCCCTGATGGTAAGCATTGTTCTTCCTCATCTGAAAGGATGGGAGGAGATATCTGTTCACCAAGAAAGTAATCTTCTATGGTCTTATATTTTTTCCCTTTTTTGGGCATTTTCCCAACCAGTTACTTGACTTCTGGGTCCTTTGTCAAGAGTAGGGTATACTCTGGGCATCTGTGAGATCTTAGTTCCTCCAAGGTGGCACAATCAAGCATGTACTGGTCTGGACACAGAGAGGGAATTTTGTGCCCAGAATCTTAGCATATACCTCTACACAGCCACTTGACCTCCAGTTCCACAAAGTCAGCACTTGGGGCTGATTTTAAGATAAGCTGGATGGGCAGGGCCGCCATTCAGTTTAAGACAAAGACCAGCTCAGCCAGGGCCTCCACCCAGGGCTGAGGTAAGACTCAGCTCTTAAATTCCCCCAGGGGTTTTTACGCTCCAAAAATGGAGCTTCCATAGAGGTTGCTTTACTGGCTCTGTGGCAGTTGTTTGCTGCTGGAGCTATGGTAAGGCCCTTCCCCCTTCCTGGTCCCCTGATAAAACTCTGTCACTGACCTTTGGTGACTGTAGGCCGAGGGATCTGAGGACCCGCTACTGCCACTGGAGATTCTGCCCCCTAGGTATCATCCTCCCAGAGTCTTGTCACACCGTGGCCAAGGCTGGGCTGGGCTCAGTGCTCAGCTTGCACCCAGTGCAACTGACGTTTTCGTGGGTCTTTCAGGTCACCTGGTCCACTCTGTTGTTCTCCACTTCTGCTGCTCCAAAATTTGTTGAGAGTCCCTCTCTACAGGTATTTTATGGGCTGTGGGGGGAACCCTGAGTAAGTGTGTCTTTCTAGTCCACCATCTTGGCTCTGCCCCCATATCGGGATATCTTGAAGATAATTTATACATATGTAGGTGAGGATCTATGTAAATATATATCCTTATATACATATGTATGCATATATGTATACATATGTATGCATATATGTATACATATGTATGCACATATATACACATGTATTCATACATTCTCACACATATGTATACATACATATGCCTATATACACATATATCCACATGATAGACAGACACATAAGTATGTGTAAATAAGCAGTCCATTTTCCATCTTTTTATATATAGCATCCTGCTAAGAGAGAACTTATGCAAAGTATTACGCCTGTGAGGAACTGTACAATCTTCAATTAGGACACAGTTAATATGATCAGTGTACTCAGCCTAAGCAGAAGAATGACACAGTGACTTTGAGTCAGAAAATCTTAGGTTCAAGTTCCACCTTAGACACACATAAGGTATGTGACCTTTGGCAAGTAACTTAACCTCTCATTTCCTCATGACAACTCTCTAATCGTCAGTTACAGTTGAGTTGTCAGTTGGCATAGGTGGATGGGGTTTTCACATTTGGAGTTTATTACACAGATGAAATCACAGATCTGTCTAAAAACTCTCTACAGCAGTGAGGGAGAGATTTGACAACAAAAGATGAGGCAAGAAAGCTCTAGGGTTTTGGCTAATTCTAAATTTAAGCAAATACATATACACATATGGATGATTGGTTGGGTGGATTGATGTTTGGATGAATATATATGTACACATATATACACATACACATATCTTTATGTCTCTATATTTCTATATAACAGAACCCCTGATGTTCACAGTTTTGGGGTTGAGTTGTTTCTGGTTTTTGTATATGGTTAGGGAGAACCTAAATTGAATACAACAACACAGACCTGGCGTTTGCTGCAATGTAGAATTAAAATCGAATTTGAAGCAAGGATTAAGATCTAAGGTAGTGAAACCCTTTAAATGTAGGTATGCAAAAAAGTAGCTGCTTTATCATAATGAAAAAGATATAGTTTCAAGGGATTATATATGCATGTATGGTGAGTGTGGCTTCCTACTGTCTTGTTCTCTTGTGAAGCCATATTTGGATACCCTAGGTAGAGGTGGCCTGTATGGAGATAGGTCTTAGAAACTGACATGCAATAGGTGTGGTGGCCATTATATATTATATACTTTCCCTATCAGATAGCTAAGATTTGTTCCTGTGCCTTTGGTCACCCATTTGGGGAACATTCTTATTAGTTTTTATCAGATGAGTCCATATCTCCATAACAGGGAGACAGTCCAACCCAACACTCAGTACACCACAAAAGGCTGCAGTTAATTGCTTCTGTATTTAATTTTATTTATCCTTTGTCTTTCTCTTTCCATTGGTGTTTCCATCCCTTTATATTACTACACACATTGCCTCTTAACTTCAACATCCAACATTAAATAACACTTAATGATCTCAAGACCTTGTATATAAATTAGCTATTCAACAAATGAAAAAGAAAGATTGGAAGGATTGAGTCTATACTACCTACATAATTTCTATAGTATTTCCACACATTCAAACAGGCTAAATGATCTGCTGCTTTAAAATCCTAGCAGGGTTCACAGCCAGGAGGGAGTTTGGGGCTTAGAACTTCTCTGGATTTTCTGGGATTTGTCAGTGTGCACCAATTTTGTGATATTAAGTTAACAACATTTTTGGCATTTAATAAATATTATTACTATATACTTGAGATTAGAACCTGCATCCCTTCTCAGAGTTGTGTGTAAATATGTATTTTTTTTTGAACAACAGCAGATAGGATCTCTTTCCAAAAGAGAAAAGGGATCTTTAAATTCAGAGTTTATTGCATTGTTACTGTGTATTTATCTCCCATTAGCTATTGTTATCCCTGTGGTTCCTGAAACATTCTTCCAAATATCATAGATTTATGTGCAGTCTCTGGGCACTGTGAGCAATGAATACAGGATTTATTCTCACTCACATTATCATTTGTTATAGGTCTCATGGAACATTCATTCTCTGTGTTAATTTTATAACTCTTTGACTTTCATCTTTTCTATAGCCCTAACATTGATTGTTTGGTTAGGAGGTTGAGAGGAAATACCAAACTTTTTAAAATTGGAAAGCAGATAAGAACATATCAGGTCATGTTCACAGAGGAAATATGTAGACACTATTCAATCCTATGGATAATCCTCTAATTGCAAATTGAGTCACAGGATGTATATACAGTTCCAAAAAGAAACACTGATTCAGCATGATGTATGTAGAGCTCCTTAGGGTTGGGGTGCTTAGGTACCTGAGGAGATCACTGATATTAGGATTATTCAAACAGAAGAAAGAAAGTGGATCTATAGCATCAAAAAATGTTTCCTAAAAAATAGGAGAGTACCTCCCAGATTGCTGCAAAGTGATTTGAAACTGACGAAGATGGTGAGAAAGTACCAAAAGGTGTCCTGTTGGATTTATAGAATCATAGAAATTTTGAGATGGAAGAAACCTCAGAAATCTTCTCTAGTTATTCTCAGGGAATGGATTGTCTCCACATTAATCTGTACAGGTGATTGAAGAAAAGATTAAGACTATAATGGATGAATTACCCAACATCATCAGAAGATTGTGGATTGTCTTTTGCATAAAATTATGAAAACTCAACTTTAGACAAGAAATTCATGTCCCTACCTTTCTACTTTCTTCCTCCAAGTGAGAGTTTATCTCTGAAGTTCATCTCTTGAACTGAATTAAGGAACTGGTGAAGGAGGAGAACATTTAATGTATTTGGAACTCCTTTGATGAAAATTCTAAACATGTAAACACAAGAAGTCTATTTAGGAGTAAGAACAAAAGGTGAAAAATGATGATTTATGGGAGAGGAGTCATTTCTACAGCACTCCCTAAATAGTAATTTTGCTATTTAATTTGCTAAGGTTTCTTTCAGAGAGTGATAACCATTCCAAATACAGAAAAAAACCCCAATGTTGCTGATATGGTAGATATTCTTTTTATTGAGTAGATAAATCAATACCTGCATAAAGTCTGAGTAACTTGTTGGCACTAACAGGAGTGACCTTATTTTCATCAAAATTTATCAAGATTCAAACTGATGTTTTAAAGGGGACATTTTAAAATTGTGGTTTAACAAAGAATCAATACAAACAAACACACAATAAAGGGACTTGCTTTATGTTCAAAGCTTTGGTTTTTTTAAAATATATGTATTAGACATTTCCTGGAAAAGTTCAAAGCCAAAAAAAATATTACAATTGAGAAACAGCTTCCTTCTTTGCAATCCATATGTGAGGGGGTTCCTTCCTATATATACAGTCTGTGAGCACTTTGGAAAATCCTGAAAGCAAACTATAGTCTTAAATCAGGCATACAGCCAATTGTGGATTTAAGTATGGGATAGCTGGGTCATTTTCCTATGAGTTCCTTTACAGTTCAGACTCTTTTCCTGGTATTAATGCTTTTACTGCCATTGGGTGAAGGGGAGGGGAAGCTTAGACTCCCCTGCCCAAGGGCCTCCTAAGCTGTACATCTGTCATGGATCATGTCATTGAACAGAAATGTTTGTTTTTGCTCCTATTCATTTCCACTGGCAGCCAGTTATTATTAGAATGAAAAATTAAGCTATTATGCTGTAGAAACCTTGCTGGTTCTATCAAATTTATGGACGTAATACGGCAAAATTATCCTTTATAGCTGATAAAAGCAGTTGCATGTAGAATACAGGCCCCTTCTTGATTGGGGCCAAATACAAAATGGTGGTCATGTTGGAGATCTTTGCCACACCAAGTCAGAGATGCCATTGCCAAATTGAAGAAAATATGACCACTTTCTTCTTATGCAAATGAAGTCTATTCTAGGCCAAGATTTTACCTTCTTTTTTTTCTTCTTATGAGATAAAGACAAAAACTAAATGCTCAAGACTCCAAGAATAGTCACCAGCATTTACTAGCATTGTTATTTATAGGCTTGTTTTTTTCTGTTACTTAGTTTCAATTAACATTTCTGCTATAAAAATAACCCTGTAGTGATTTCAGTTTTTCAGAAAACCAATGAATTGCAAATTCAGCTACTTCCTATTTATAAGCCAATTTTCTAATATCTTCAGAAGCTGTTCAACCTTTGGAAGTTTTAAATAATGAAATATGCAAGGTGTAGTATACACTAATGTGGTACGTTTTTATTTCCAGAGTTCTATAACATTAACTCATTCTTTCTATCGTAATAACAAACAAATAAGTAATACCATCCAGCTGCCAAAATGCAAATGCTAACTTTTGATAGAAGAGGAACCGCAGAAGCCAAAATAGAACGAGAACCAGGTCTCCTCACCATATAGCTGAATCCTCTATAAATTCACCTAGTATTACTCCCAACAGACTTTTCTGGCCTCATGTCTTAATTTAGCAACTATCCCTAAATGTACAATATTTGATTTCAGATGAACCTGAAAAGGCCTATTGATTCACCCAGTAGACAAGGCATTCAAAGATATGATTTTCTTAATGTTTTCATAGCCTGTCCCTGAACTGCCATCCCACAAAAATATTTCTTTTATTTCTTCCCAGCTTTCAAGAAAGTCACTCCAATGTGCCACACTAATATAATTTTTATCCAGAGGCTGGTTAGTTCTTTAAGTGAACTAGAATAAGATCTGCCTTTGTCAGGAAAATAGAACTTAATTGTATTCTCAATGTTATCAATAAAACTGTGTGAGAAGTTACCTGTTTCAAGATTTCTAGACGATGCTGAACTACTCTTAATACTTTTTAAAGTTACAAATCCACCATCTTCCTCATAAGGAAACATTTAATTTGTTTAGTATTTGGGGCTTTGTAAAAGAACTTTTAAGCTATGAGCATCATGGTGTTCTGAGAGTTTATAGTGTAAGATGATACAATCGATGGACATATAGAGACAGGTAGGTGTCCTGTTGGAATGTGAACTGAATTGGGAGTCAAGAACGTCTGTTCAAATCGTACTAGTTAGGTCTTGAATAAGTCACTTATTGTCTGTCTGCCTCAGTTCTTTCTCTGTAAAAAATGGGAATGATACTAGTATTTAAGAGTTCTTATAAAGATAAAATGAGATAGTATTTGTAAGGTACTTTTTAAACCTTGAAATCCTATATAAATAGTAGTTTATTATAGCTAATTATCATTATTATTAGCACACAAGACATTCAGAGATATGAAAAAATATTAATTCTAGATATGGCTGGATGTGAAGTATGTGGTCCATCTCTAGATCTATGAATGTTGTCTCAAAACATTCACAACAGAATTCTGTCCAAGTCTCTTCCTGAGAAAAAACTCTTCAGGGTCTCTCTAGGGCCTCTAGAATAAAACATAAATTTATCTGCCTATCATTTTAAAACTTCTGGAGTTTCTATCCCATTTGGCTTTCCAGACTTATTTCATATTAGTCTCTGTGATGGACATTATGCTCCAGTCAAGTTGGTCTTTCTAACTGTTTCTTGAACTTAAAATTATATTACCCATATTAGACTGGAATTCACACTCTCTTCGTCTCTTTCTCTCTTAGGGTCCCTAGCTTCCTTCAAAGCACAGTTCAGATGCCAACTCTTGAATGGAGACATTATCTCCCCAGATGTTGGTATTATCTCTTACCTGAAACCACTTTGTTTATCTGAATATATGTTTCCTTACTCAAGTAAAATGTGAGTTTCTTGAACACAAGAATACATTTTTTGGAGGGGGGCAGTTGTTTGTATACCCAGTATCTAGCATGGCATATTTTCCTGAGAAGCAGTTTAATAAAATGTTGTAATGAGAGAAAGAAAGGAAATAAGCATTTATTAAGCACCTACTTTGTGCCAAACACTGTAGCTAAGGGCTTTACAACTATCTTACTTGAGAATTTTGGGGTTTTCATAATAGCAAACATAAATTTGGATACACAAGGGAATTCCATGCTGAGTGTTTGAGGAAAATAATTATTTCTCCTTTGGTCAGATTTCCTATTCTATATCATTAGCTCCTTGGGGGTATATTATTTTCTTTCAATCTATTTCAGTATCCAGCATGGCACATTGCACATAGTAAGTATTTAAGATATCTTTATTTAATAATCAGTTTTCTTGGAGTCAGTAGGCTTTCTGAAACTATTTACATAGGAAAGCAAAGTAGTGGTATTTTTGCTGAAATCTGGATAAATCCAAATGTCAGAATTCTATTTTATACTTCTAAATTTGTGTTTTATTTTTTAAAAATTATGGGTGACAAAAATACCTTTTGGCATGAGATGAGGCATGGAAAGATTTAACTTAAAACTTTTTCCAGAAGTTTATATGAACAGGAATGAAAACAAGATATTATGGTGAAAGGTATTTTAGAATCTACTTTTTGCATTTCAAATATGATTCATGCACAGTAACTGTTCTCAGAGAACTTACTGGGCTATGGCAATAAGCAGGGATGAATGACTTTTTCAAAAGTATTTACTAAAGAGGCAGTTAGAATGAGATGCCATGATACTATTTTTAAAATATCCTTATTTCACAGACATTCTTTGAACTCTGGAAAGATATTTGGCCCAAATTTTTGGGAAGGAACATATAATATAAAAAAGACAAGGTCTTTGTTTTCAGGGAGTAAATAATCACAAATAGACTATTTTCATGAACCCAAAACTAGTGAGTTTATTAAGAAAAAACTGCACTAAAACATTTAGAAAAATGGGAGTGGAAAGTTCAAAATGAACCTCAAAACACACTTCTTAGTAAATAGCTTTATTTATAAACTTGAAATACATATATATATATATATATATATATATATATATATGTGTGTGTGTGTGTGTGTGTACATACATGTATGTAGAAGATACCTAATGTAAGTCTATATATAACCAACACTTTAGTTTATATCATGCCAAATAACTTTGTTAGCTGAATTTTCCACTTTTCAAACAATTTGTTTTTGTTTCTACTGGTCATTGCCAGTGTTTCATCCCATACTATCATTATGTGGTAAAGTGACCATGGATAATATTCTGATCCAACTGAAATGAACCAGGATGAGACTGACCTCATGACACAATGGTGAGCTTATGTAAAATTTTCAAAAGCCTATACTTGGGTCATACTGTGAAGTATGTAGTATTGTTTTAATAGCAGATATGCTGCAAGACCACAAATTCTTCAGGAGATGTTAAGGCAGCCTTGCTCAAGTTTCATAAATCTTACACCATATCAGGCCAGTGTAAACATGTCCAAAGTAAATATTCTACAGCATTAAAAGTGAAAGATCACTTGTAACCTAATTGCAGAACATTATATCTCTCTCTGCAAATGTATTAAGTTCCCCCTTTAAAAAAATCAGCTTACTACACATGAATTTCTATTGATTCTAGATGAAGTTTTTTTCAACAAAACTCAGGATCCCAAACATTCTGAAATTAGGTTATTTAATTGTTTGAATGGCAAGCAAAATATCTGAAATGGAGAGAGAACCATGAAAGATCGAAAAGGAATGCCAATCTTGGGAATTGAAGGAAGATCATAAATTCTCTTGGTTCGGTTACCTCTGGCTAAACATACTTCAGCTTCTTATGCTGATTGGATATTTCTGAGTGTTCTTCCTCCCCACGTTAGTCTATTAATCTCACTATTCTTATCCCTCTTGACACTAAATTCTTAGAAATTTAGTGAAATACAACAAAGGTAGCAGATGCTTGGGTGTCCTCTGTAATTCCATGAGAGCTGCTTTTAAGCAGAACTTGCTCTCTATAACTGTTTACAATCAAGACAGCATCATGGCTGCCTGAGACCATTTCATATTCAGATATCTGATGGGAAGAAGCGATATACTTCCTCAGTGTTTCCATGCACAATTACATATGACTCATTAATGCCAAGTTCTTGAATATACATACATACAAGGTATTCAATAAACAATAACAATTTTAATAATTATAATTTTGTGTAGTACTTAAAGGTTTACAAAGCAACTAGTTAGTACTTTGAGCAGATAGGCAACATAATGGAGTAAGTTCTGGACCTAAAGTCAGGAAAACCTGAATTTTAATCTGGTCTCAGATAATTACTATGTGTGTAACCCTGGACAAATCATTTAACCTCTGTTTGCCTCAGTTTCCTCATCTGTAAAATGGGGATAATAATGGCACCTGCTATCCAGAGTTGTTGTGAAGATAAAATGAGATAATAATTATAAAGCCCTTGGCACAGTTACATAATAAGCCATTATGTAAAGGTTAACTACTATTATCATTGTCACTTTACATATCTTCTCTCATTTGACCTTCACAACTATTCTGTGAGGGAAGTTGTATTATTATCTCCATTTTTATAGATGAGAAAATTGAGGCTGAGGGATGTTGACCTGGATCCACATAGCTGGGTAAAATACTTGAGATGGAATTTGAATTCAGCTCTTCCTGACTCCAGGTCAGTGCTTTGTCCATTGACATAGTGATTGGATTGAATTAAATACCCAATTCATAAACTTATTTCATTCTCTAGACTATTTCATTCTCTTTTCCCAGATCTTTGTCTTTGCTGTACCAATAATAGAAGGGTAGTCTCCTCCACAATGTTGGGGCAGGGTGTTGGCTCAGATTTAGTTGATCTTGGAAATGACTCTCCCTGTCTTCAGCTGTGATACTCAAGATCAAATTCTCATTAAATGCTCCCATTGACCTGTTTTACATGATCCTAAGCCAACTTCACTTAAGCCATGATGTCATGAGAGGTTATGAGTGGGGAAAAAGGAGGGAGCTATGAAACTCGGCAGCAATATCTGCAGCTCAATGTAACCATGGCTTTATTGTGATGATGTTTTTAGCAACTGAAGTTAGAGGATCAGAAAAAATAAACCTCTCTTCCACTCCCTTTCTTCACCTCCTTTTTCCATTCATGGTCATCCTTGATGTTCATTTTAACCAGGATTCACTTTCATTAAGAATTTGATTGAATGACTAATGTAGAAATAGGTTTAATATGATTGTACATGAATAGCCTTGTATCAGATTGCTTGCTGTCTTGTTCAAGGGGAGGAAAGGAGGAAGAAAAAAATTTGAAACTCAAAATCTTATGAAAGTAAATGTTGAAAACTGAATAACTATCTTTTTTTAAAAAAAGAAAGTTTATTATATTAAAAAATGGATGTAGAGATCCAGGGGAAAGAGTCACTATGCCTTTTTCAATCAAATTCTTTCCATCTTGAAAATCCTGACCACTCAAGATTCAGACAGTTGTCTGTGAAGACCCCTCCATTTCAGGGCACAGCAGCATGCAAATGACTTGGCATACATTTTTCTGAATTCATGCCCACCAAAGAGCTATCCTTTTACTTCTTATGTTGCCAGCATACATTGGCTTTTTATAAATCACATACAAATAAGACTATATCTCACTATATGAATGTATATAATATATACACATATACTGTGCATAAAACTATTTTTATAAATGTGCACACACATATAAGAAAAATCTCCACTGGAACATGTATGAGAATCTCTAAAAATCATTTTGGATGGATACTACCTAAATCAGGATTAGCAGCTTGAGCAATACATGTATTGGCTGGAGTAATAGATTCTAATTTTTTTTATTTATTCATCTATTTATTTATTTTTTATAAATTTATTAATTAAACTTTTTACATTCATTTTCACAAAATTTTGGGTTCCAAATTTTCTCCCCATTTGTCCCCTCCCCCCACCCCAATACACCAAGAATTGTAATTTCCCCTATCACCAATCTGCCCTCTCTTGTATCATCCCTCCCTTCCCTTGACCCCGTCTTCTCTTTTGTCCTGTAGGGCCAGTTAACTTTCTATTCTCCATTACCTGTATTTCTTATTTCCTAGTAGCAAGAACAATACTCAACAGTTGTTCCTAAAACTTTGAATTCTAACTTCTCCCCATCCCTCCCTCCCCACCCATTCCCTTTGGGAAGGCAGGCAATTCAATATAGGCCCTATCTGTGTAGTTTTGCAAATGACTTCCATAATAGTCATGTGTAAGACTGTCTGTATTTCCCTCCATCCTATCCTGCCCCCCATTGCTTCTATTCTCTCTTTTGATTCTGTCCCTCCCCAAGAGTGTTGATTTCAAATTCCTCCCTCCTCCCATTGCCCTCCCTTCCCTCATCCCCCCACCCTGCTTATCCCCTTCTCCCCCACTTTCCTGTATTGTAAGATAGGTTTTCATACCAAAATGAGTGTGCATTTTATTCCTTCCTTTAGTTGAATGTGATGAGAGTAAACTTCATGTTTTTCTTTCAGGTCTTCTCTTTTGTCCTCCACTAAAAAGACTCCTGCCTGCCTCTTCTATGAGACATAATTTGCCCCATTCCATTTCTCCCTCTCTCCTCCCAATACATTTCTCTCTCACTGTTTACCTTAATTTCTTTTAAGATATGGTCCCATCCTATTCAATTCACTCTGTGCTCTCTGTCTCTCTGTGTGTGTGCATGTGTGTATGTGTGTGCATGTACACGCGTATGCGTGTGTATGTGTGTGTGCTCACATGTGCATGTGTGTGTATGTGTGTATGTGTAATTCCACCAACTTCCCAGATACTGAAAAGTTTCAAGAGTTACAAATATTGTCTTTCCATGTAGGAATATAAACAGTTCAACTTTGGTAAGGCCCTTATGACTTCTCTTTGCTGTTTACTTTTCCATGCTTCTTCTCATTTTTGTGTTTGAAAATCAAATTTTCTTTTCAGCTCTGGTCTTTTCATCAAGAATGCTTGAAAATCCTGTATTTCATTGAAATACCATTTTTTCCCCTGAAGTATTATACTCAATTTTGCTGGATAGGTGATTCTTGGTTTTAGTTCTAGTTCCTTTGATTTCTGGAATATCCTATTCCATGCCCTTCTATCCCTTAATGTAGAAGCTGCTAGATCTTGTGTTATCCTGATTGTATTTCTACAATACTTGAATTGTTTCTTTCTAGCTGCTTGCAATATTTTCTCCTTGACCTAGGAATTATGGAATTTGGCCACAATGTTCCTAGGAGTTGGGTCTCTTTTAGGCAGTGATCGGTGGATTCCTTGAATACTTATTTTACCCTCTGGTTCTAGAATCTCAGGGCAGTTTTTCTTGATAATTTCATGAAAGATGATGTCTAGGCTCTTTTTTTGATCATGGCTTTCAGGTAGTCCCATAATTTTTAAATTGTCTCTCCTGGATCAATTTTCCAGGTCAGTTGTTTTTTCAATGAGATATTTCACATTATCTTCCATTTTTTCATTCTTTTGGTTTTGTTTGGTGATTTCTTGGTTCCTCAGAAAGTTGTTAGCCTCCATCTGTTCCATTCTAATTTTGAGATAACTATTTTCTTAATTTTGAACCTCCTTTTCCATTTGGCTAATTCTGCTTTTGAAAACATTCTTCTCCTCATTGGCTTTTTGAACCTCTTTTGCCAATTGAGTTAGCCTATTTTTCAAGGTGTATTTTCTTCAGCATTTTTTGGGTCTCCTTTAGCAAGGTGTTGACCTGCTTTTCATGCTTTTCTTGCATCTCTCTCATTTCTCTTCCCAGTTTTTCCTCCACCTGTCTAACTTGCTTTTCAAAATCCTTTTTCAGCTCTTCCATGGCCTGAGCCCATTGGATATCTATTTCGGATGTTTGGGATACAGATCCCTTGACTTCTATGTCTTTACCTGATGGTAAGCATTGTGCTTCCTCATCAGAAAGGAAAACAGGACATATCTGTTCACCAAGAAAGTAACCTTCTATGTTCTTATTTTTTTTCCCCTTTCTGGGCATTTTCTCAACTGGTTACTTGACTTCTGAGATTCCTCTCCACCCCCACCTCACTAGTGCTTAGGGTCTGAGATTCAAATGCTGCTTCCCAGCCTCAGGGCTTTCAGTGGGGGGCAGGGCTGCTATTCAGTATGAAATTAAATTCAAGTTCTCAGGTGGGGGCAGGGCCACCTTCCAGGCTCAGTTCCCTCAGAGGGTTTATGCAGAGATCTTCAACAATGGATCTGAGCTCCTATCTGCCTTGGGAGCCTTGGTCTGCTGCTTCCCCTGCTGCTTCCTCCTGAGGGGGCCTGAGTTATAGAGATATCCCGCTCCCCTGTCGGCCAGCCCAGAAGTCTCTCTCACTGACCTGTAGAGCCTGTGGGTTGAGGGACCTTCACGGCCACCAGAGATTCTGTCCCTGAAGCCTGCTTGGATCTGCTCCTCTCGGTGCTGCATGGCCAAGGCAGGGCTGGGCTCTGCTCTGGGTCCGGTGTGTGACAAACCTTTGGTGTTGGTTTTTCAGGACTCTCTGAAACAGAAATCTGCTCCACTCCATTGCTGCGCAGCTTCCACTGCTCCAGAATTTGTTGGGAGTTCTTTTTACAGGTAATTTATGGACTGTGAGTTCGGAGCTAGCATATGTGAATCTTTCTACTTCACCATCTTGGCTCCTCTCCCCTCAGAAAAATCTCTAATTTTCAAAGAGAAATTATTATGACATTCCAAAATTTAGGTGAAGTATTCATACAATTTTATAAAATTGATAGAATAATTCATGTGATTATTATTCCTTGTGAAGCAATACCCCTTGAGAAAACTGACCCTCCTTCTGAAATAAATATCAAAGGAACTGAAGGGTTTGGTTTTACTGGTAGAATAAAATTGGGAGCTAAAGTATAGGTAACATGGAAACTAGATGATATTCCAAAGACTGTGGAAATTATAGCACATGGGAAAGATAACACTGTGACTGTTTTTTTTTGGGGGGGGGAGAAGATGATTAATGAATTGTACCCTTAACTCAAATATTCTACCATGAATGAGGCTATGATAGTAAGTTCATGGACTCCAGAGGCATGATTGACCTGCTATCTACCCTGCTTCTGGTAACTCTCTCCTTGTTTTTTATTTTTTTTTAATTTTTTGTCTGTTAAACTTGTTTGGTTAGATTTGTTTCCTGTAGGCTTAGCACCCTCCACCTGCAGATGCCTGATTGCTTAAGCCAGATGTCACCCCTTCTCCACAGCTCTGATGCACCTGGACCCCTGGACATGGTGTTGACCAAGGTGCAAATGCCAGCTAAAGAAGTGATTCCTCAAATGGGACCTCTTGCAGAAAGTACCTATGGAAGAGGAGGCATTCTCCTTTTATTCCAAAATTTTGGGCCCCAGTAATTTAAGGGGGGAATGATGGGGTTCTTGTGCTCAAGCCCTACCATAATGTTTTGTTTTATGTGTTTATTTTGTGTTATCCCTGTCATACTGTTGTAAAGTTCCATTGACAGCAGTTAGCCCTAATTTCCATTAGCCTACATAGTGGACATGAAAGATCTTGGGGTCAAATGTATTGTTAATGTATTTTTGTACAATGGGAAGATCTTTCCTATCCATTAACAGGCTCATGTGGCCTGTTTAAGTCACATGGAAGCCTGAGTCTGTGGTGGGAGGAGGTTGCCAAATGGGTGGAGCAGGAACAGTGGAGCAGAGCTGAGAGGAAGCTGGACACAGCAGTTAGTGCTGAGGTAGAGAGAGGAAGCAGGTAGTGAGCTGTAAGTGTTCATTTGGGGGAAGGCTGTAGCAGAGGGAAGGCTTGGGGATGGTGGTGCTCCCTGCATTGTTATTTATATAGATATCTTTGTTGCTATGATGGATTTGACTTTCTGGTGTTAGGACTGGGCTTTTGGTATTTAAATGAATGTTTTGGTTCTGTCTTCCATGTGGAAAGTTTGATATATTTTGCGATTCAGAATTATACCGGTAAAAACATGGCCACCATAGGTGCTGTAGATATCATGTTGGATCTACTGGGGCATTTTCCAAACTATTGGAAAATATAGAGAACTAGTTGGAAAAATACCTAGCAATTTGGTAATTTCAGAATTGTGAAATCCTAAAGCTCTTAGGAAAAAATCCCAAAAGAATCTAGACACTGTATTTCAGGAACTTATTAAATAAAATTTCACAGATCTGGCAAAACAAATAGAAAAATACAACTAGAAAGAACCTATAGGATCTTGCTATCCAAAGAAAAATCTGATTTAACAGCTCTAGGAATACCATAGTTAAACTCCAAAGCTGAAATATCAAGGAGAGCTGCCAGAAGAAATGGAAAAACATCACCAGGCAAGGAACAACAATTAGTACTGCAGTGGAATTTTTGAGAATGAGAAAAGATGCCAAAATTTTTAACACACTTATAAAACTAAGAACCATGGGTCATATTCCTAGACTTATCTGCCTAGCCAAATTCAACATATTTTATGAGATAGCAGACAGCTATTTGAGAAATGAAACAACTTTGAAAAGTTTACATATGTGTGTGTGTGTATACCTACACATATATATATACACAAACATGCACACTTCAATGAAATGAACAAGTTTTCCCAGGCAAAAAGAGAAATATTTAAAATAACAAAGAAAGAACATTTGCTAGTAAAGTGAGCGAACCCTCAGAACCTTTTGAATATGCTAAAAAAGTTTCAAAAGAGTATTTTTAAAGTGGAAACAAACTCTTAGAGGAAGAAGGGAAAAGCAGAAAGGGTAAATTCAGCCTTAAATTTAGATGAAATTAGCACACACTCACATATTACTATGTTTAGGGTGGTTCTGTTAAATTAAATTAAAAATAATAATTGTTAACATTTGTATGATGTTTACAGATTTTCAAAATGCTTTGTAAATATTGTCTCATTTGATCTTAACAACAGTCCTGGGATGTAGGTGTTGTTGAAATTTCCATTTTACAATTGAGGTACCTAAAGCAAATCAAGATTGACTGGTTTACCCAGGGTAACATAACTGGTAAGTATCTGAGACAGGAAATAGTAAAAATAAAGGGTATATTTCAAGGTCATACAGTGACTGTATAGAGATGTGACACATATAATGACAAATTGAAATGGGCAAAAATCTTCTTCCTAATGCATAAATGTTATGGAAGAGTTTAGAAAGTAAAAACCAACACTATACTACTTAGATAATGCATATTTAATTCAGAATTCTCTCAATAAATTCAAAATGAAAGACTACTTACAAATTTACTATCTTATTGCTCCACCAAAAACTAGAATGTCACTAATAATATCAGACAAAGTTGAAATCAAACCAGAAAGTATTAAAAGAGATAAAGATCATTATTTTATTAAAGAGATCCACATAAAATTATATCATATCAATGTTCAATAAATATGTACCCAACAATTATGCAGCAAAATTCATAAAGGGATACTTCTTAGTCTTGCAAAAAAGAAACATAAGAAGTAGGATGGTTTATTTTTAAATCTTATTTTATTGATATATTTATATCTATATATATCAATATCTATTTATCTATCTATTTATTTATTTTTTCTGTATATTTATTTTTATTTTTTCTTTATTTTTATTTTTTATTCTTTTATTTTTCTATATTTTTTATGCTTAAATTTTTATTTTATTTATTTATTTTTATTTATTTATTTTTCTATATATATTCCTCAAATTTGCCTTCTCTGCCACAAGAAATTCCTTTTATTAAGCATATTTTAAAAGAAAGGGAACAAAGCAACAACCCAACCACTATACATCAAGCCTGTTTGATAGTACATGTAATATTTCATATCTATATTCCCATATCTCTGTAAAGAGAGGAAAGGAAAAATGCACACTTTCAGTTTTTTTTCAGGAACCAAACAGTCATTAAAATTAAATAGCATTTAATTTTGCTTTTGTTTTTTTCATATATTGTTGTCATTGAGTGCAATTTGCCTGCTTCTGTTTATTTTCCTCTGCATCTGATCACAAAAGTCTTCTCATAATTCTCCAAATTATTATTTTTTGTGGTGTTGTAATATCCCTCTATATTCCCATACCATAATTTATTTAGCCATCCACAATTATTAATCATTAACTTTATTTCCCTGCTTTTTTTTGTATCACCATAAAAGAAAACAACAAAAGGGGCTGCTATAAACATTTTGGTGTATAAAGAAATTTCCTTTCTAACTGACCTTCTTGGGAACATATACCTAATAGTCCAATCTCTGGGTCAAAGCATGAGGATAATTTTAATAACATTTTTAGTTTAATTCCAAAGTACATTGCATAATAGTTTGATTAATTCACATTTCCACTAGCAGCATATTACATTTTTCTTTCAAAAACTTCCAATACTGAAAAATTCGATTTTTTTCATCTTTTCCAATTTGCTTGATATGAAGTGAAACCTTTCGATTGCTTCAATTAGTGTTTTTCTCATTAATTTCTCATTAATAGAAATTCAAAGTAAGCTTCAGTATGTTTATTAATAATTTTCAATTCTAAGGAATAATGGGAAATGTTAAAATAAAATTTCAATGTATGATAAATCCAATAAAAAGCTAAATAAGGAAGAATTCACTACTAAACAGAACGTTAAACAAACTAGACTTAATAGATGTATGGAAAGAACACTATTTGACAAGAAAATAATATACTTTTTCTTCCTATTGTTCACAAAACTTATTAAAAAAATTAATCATCTGCTGGGCCATGAAGAAGTCATGAGTGAATATTGAAAAAGAGACTCTATTCACTATATTTACAGACCATAATTCAATAAAACTAGTAATAAATTATGGCATAATGAATAAAAAGGTATAGATGCTCATGGAAATGTTAAAACAACCTATTAAATAATGACTAGGTGAAAGAGGAAATAATAAAAACACAACAACTTATATCAGAGATAATGACATTAGATACTACATATCAAAATCTATGAAGCACAGCAAAAACCATACTTACAGGAAAATTCATAGCCCAGGATGTTTACATCAATAAAGAAGAGAGAGGGAAAAATTAGCTAACTAAATCTAAGAGTCACAGAATAACACTCAATCTCGGATGTCACCTCGTCCAACGTAACTAAGAATTTTTCCTACAAAATACCAGACATGTCTAACCATTGTCTGAAGATCTCATCGTGGGCAGAGGAATACACTAATATTTCAGGCATCTCAGTTCACCTTTGGACAGTTCTAACTGTTAGGAAGTTCTTAGAACCTCCGATTTAAATCAAGGAAGGTAGCAAGCAATTATTAAGTAGGCCAACCACTATGCTAAAAATTTTACGACTATCATCAAATTTAATCTTCACAAAAACCCTGGGAGGTGCTATTACTATTCCTATTTTGCAATTTAAAAAACCAAGATCTAGATCATATAAGTGATTTGACCAGGGTCACACATTTGAGACAGGATTAAAACTCAGGTCTTACTGATTCGAAGTGCAGCATTCTATGTATTGCATCACTTAGTTACTTACCTATAAAAGTCAAGTGCTTGGACCAGAAATTGCTTCTAATGTACAACTTAAATTTTCTGCATTTCTACTTCTATACATTGTTACTTATCCTATTCTCTTTACTAAGCAGTATAAATTCAATACCTTTTCCACTGGACAATCCTTCAAATACTGTAAGCCTGCTATCATGTCACTTTCAAGTTATCTTTTCTCCAGGCTAAATATCCCCAGTTCTTTTAACAGATTCTCTTATGATATAAAAAAAGGACCTCAATTGTAATTTTTTACCCCCTTTTGGATTCTCTTGAGTTCAAGAATGTCATGCCCAGAGCTGAATACAATATTCCAGATGTAGTTTGACATCATAGCAGGACTATCACCATGTCCTCACTATGACTCTATTAATTACACATCAGATTTTCTTGACTTCCACAGCATACGGTGATGAGTGTCGAGCTTATAACCTACTGAAATACCCAAGTCTTTGACTGATAAAATGCTGTCTCCTCTAACTTGTGCTTGTAAAATCCTTATTTTTTTAAATCCCAGGTTAAGATATCACATATATCTTATGTGAGTTTCCTCTTATTTGATAATATCTGTTAAGATGCTTTGTGGTCTTCATTTGGCTAGTTATGGTGTTAGCTATCCCTACCAGATTTGAATTACCTGCAAATTCCATCCTTTGGTCACTTCTGACTTTATCTAAGTTATTGATAAGAATATTAAACAATTCAGGGCCAAAAATGACACATTTTCCTGTAGGACAGGTTCCAAGTTGATATTGAAACACAACTAACTTTGTAATCAAGCAGTTCTGAATTCAGTTAATTATACTGTTACCTAATAGGGATGTAAGCTAATTATTTTCTCACCAGTTAATGGTGGTATCACCTGATATCTCTGTTTTTCACTACAGTTGAATGGAGGACTTTGTTATATATTTTAATGAAATCTATATTGACTACCTACAGTTTCTTCTTGATCTAGTAACTGTTGGAAAAGGAAATGTGAGTAGGTATTCTGGTATAACCTATTCTTGATAAAGTCGTGTTGGCTCTTGGTGATTATTATTTTCTTTTCTAGATCTTCTTTAAACATAACACTAATAATACATACTAGATTATTATGAGGGAATCAAAGTCAAGTTCATTAGCCTATAGTTTGCAATCTCCATTCTCTTTCTTCTTTTGAAAGTCAGGCCATTTGCCCTTCCCTTATGCTGTGGCTCCTTGCCAATTATTAGCAATCTTTCAAACTATGACTTGCAGTGCCTAATGAATGACATCACAATTAAATTATTTTAGGTTCTAAAATAAATTTATTATCATATTTTGCTTTTCATCAACTACACTTTCTACAGTATCCCTTCTCCTTTTTCCTTCCAGAGAGTCATCATTTAAAATAATTAAGATTTTTAAAAAAGTATAGCAAAAGTAACCATTACACTGCATATATCTGATTTGATATGCCATGTTCCCCACTATGATCTTCCACCCCTGTAAAGAAATTTGGGGACATGCCTTCTCATATCTTTTCTTTGGGACTGAGCTTGGTCATTATAAACAATGTTCATTTATAAGTTGTTATACATTTACTTTGCTTATTGTGATCATTGCGTATTTTGTTTTTTGGGTTCAGATGGCTTCATGTTGCATTGCTTTTTTATATGCTTTTTTATGTTTCTTCATATTAAAATATTATTTTTCCTTCACAAATGAACTTTATTAATGCCCTTTGGTTTTCCATTAATCATTTTCGAATGTGCCCTCCTCCCCCTTCTCCCTCCCCCCACTGGACCCTCCCTTGGGATAAAGGACCATCAACTCAGACCCTTGATGATGTAGCTAACAGCTCTGCCCCAGTATTCCCCCACCTCTCTGCTGGAAGTGTGTGTGTGTGTGGGTCCTTTCCACTGTTTGTCCTGTGGGATCATTTTATTTCCCCCTCACTCACACTGCAGTGGCTGTGGGGTGTTCCCGCCCTTCCTGCCACATCCTAGGGCTGATCCCGAAGGGACAGTGAAGTCTCCAGAGCTAAGCCCGGGATGGGCGTGTCTGCAGCACCTACACCCAGACGAGGGATAGTCCTGGGGCAGCTGTGGCCTCGTGGGAAAAGCAGATGAAACCCAGGCCCCGGAGAGTCGGCTGTGGGACCACCAGAGCATCGTCTCAGGGTACTAGGCTCCAGGGGATTCCTGCGGCTTGTCCCGGGAGGCCAAGATGGGAACAACCGAGAATCGAGAGCAGGATCGTGTGTGTGTGTGTGTGTGTGTAAGTACGTGTGCATGCGTGGGGGTCCTGGGGATGGGCGTGGGGGGGCTGGCACTGCTTGGCGGCCTCTGACACTGGGTCCCCACAAAGACCAGGAGAGGCCTGAAACCCAGGCTCGGCGCCACACAACCGAAGCAGCCGCCAGTCGTGGTCCGGGAAGCTGGCTGGCCTCTCTGACAGACGGAGGACAGGAGCTGTCCTCACTTCCTCTAAGACTGGTTGCTTTAGCAGGGCCTGTGGAGCTGGGCCGGCCGGTCTGTGGGGCCCCCAGAGGGAAAACTGAGGGGCGATGGCTGGGGTCTTGGTCTTCTGAGGACTCAGGCCGTGCGAATCGTGGGTGCGGTGGATCTGGGGCTTCTGGTGAAGGCTGCGCAGAATTCTCTGCTGGGCTGCCTGTCTCGTTGGCCTTGGGCTGGCTCCAGGGCCTGGCTGGGCTTATGGGCTTTTTTATAATTGCCAATTTGCTGGGTGTGAGGCAAAAAGTTAGTATTGCTTTGATTTATTTTTCTCTTATTATTAGTGATTTGCAGTGTTCTTTTCTATGTTTGTTGGTTTGCAATTCTTCTTTGGTAACTCTTTATGTCTTTCCAGACTCCTCCTTAATAGACTGACCCTTCACTTGGAAGATGGTCATCTACCTGAGAACCAGTGTGACTTCATACAGGGCTGAAGAACAGTTGATATGATGTTTGCTGCCTGACAACTCCAAGAAAAATGGTAGGAGCAGGACAGAGGTCTGTACACAATGTTTGTAATCTGATCAAAGTCTTTGATGCTGTTAATTGTGAGGGTTTGTGTCAAAATTTGGTTTGTCAGTTTCATGATGGCATGTTTGCCCAGGGTTCTGGATAGTGGCCAATGTCCTTGTACCTTCCCAGTCACCAATGGAGTGAAACAGGGCTGTGTGCTTGCTCCCACGCTTTATAACATGATGTTTTCAGCCATGTTGTCAAATGTTTTCAATGAGGATGAACACAATGTCAAGGTCAACTACTATACTGATGATAATTTCTTCAGTTTGAAAAGGCTACAAGTCAAGACCAAAGTGGAGGGAGTGTTGGTACATGATTTTCTGTTTGCAGATGATCGTGCACTCAATGCAGCCTCTGAAGCTGAGATGCAATAAAGTATGGATCAATAGTCTGCTTCCTGTACTAATTTTGCCCTACTAGTTAACACCAAGAAAACACAGGTGGTCCATCAACCACCACCATACCATCCATATGTGGAACCATTAATTACAAAAAATGGAGAAGTTTTGAATGCTGTGGATAAGTTCACCTTTCTTGGTAGTATACTTTCCAGGAATGTACACATTGACAATGAAGTTGATGCACCCATTGCCAGAGCTAGCTCAGTGTTTGGGAGGCTCTGAAGAAAAGTTTGGGAGAGAAGAGGTAATAGACTGACTAACAAACTGAAGGTTTACAGACTCATTGTGTTGACCTCATTGTTGTATGCCTGTGAAATATCAGTGCCATTTCAGGGAACTGAATCACTTCCATTTGAACTGTCTTAGGGAAGAT